>BQKN01066089.1:75402-94305 GCA_022839385.1 Asparagus kiusianus
AGAGAGAGAGAGAGAGAGAGAGAGAGAGAGAGAGAGAGAGAGAGAGATTGTAAGTGATTCTTACTAAGTGATAAAACCCATTCTTAAAATAAGAATCAATCATATATTCTTTTTTTTTTCCGACCATACAGAAGGCTCTCTCTAGGCTCTTGCCTCATCTGGATTAACACATGAGGGGACAACTTCTGTTTGGTGTCAGCCAGGAAGTGGTGGATAACCTTCCTGCTGAGTTGCTGGAAGCTGCTGATGGACTTCTTCTCGTGGGCGTTCCACTAGAGTTTGGCGCTCCTCGAAAGAGTGATGAGAAAGTATCGACAGATAATTGCTTCCGATGTTTTGAGCATGCTCATCACATCATAGTAGTTTTGGACATACTCGAAGGGGTCTTCCTCGCCCTTATACTTCTCCACGCGAGGCATCTTAAACTTCTCACATGGGGCGTTTATAAGATTATCAGAAAGGGGGTGTTCCCCTCGATGGCTTCTGCGATCGGTCTGTACACCCAATCGTATCCGGAGGTCCCCACGGTAGCAGAGTAGGACTGGAGAGGTACGATGGTGGAGGAGAGTCTTAGATATTGCTCCCCTAGTACAGTCCTCAGGGTGACCAGGGCCAGGACTCTTGTTTGTTGGAAATTTTTGTAACAAGAAAATAATAAAAGAATTGTATTTGATTTATTCTCTCTAACTGCTTAGAAAAAGAATGTTTACAACTCTCTCAACTCTTAATTACAAATTGAATTCCTGAATATAAAAGAGAAGAGAATAAATTTGATTCTCTCCTTTGTTTAAAACTGGGCCCTTCACGGTGGTAATGAGATGCTTCCCTTGAGTGCTCGCGTCGAGTTTGCTTCTCGTTGACGATCTGAATGTCTCAACTTGCTGGAACGATGGACTGGTCTGGTTGATAACTCTTGATGAGTTTTGTAGCTCAGAGTGAGTGACAAACTCTAAAAGAAAAGAGTTATTTGAACCGAAAATAATTCGGTTAATAAGCCAAATATGGAATGTCTGGATTCCTCTGTGGATGATGATTCCCCAGACTGTATAAAGAGCCAATTCTCCAACTCTCTTTCTCTCAGATCCTCTCCAGAAAATCCGATCTCAAGATAATATCTCGCCCCCCCAAAGATCCGATCTGATCTCTCCGAACTCTGTTGAGTTTGTTGATATTTATAGGAGGGTTAGGGGTGTAACCGCCCCCCTAATCCGTGCCTAAATGGGGGTTTAGTTGCCCCATTAATCGGGTGTAACAACCCACTCAAACCACTTCCCCAGATCGTGGGTGAATAGCGGTTTTCGAAACTGCATGGATCACGTTTGAATGAGTCAGAACCTTGACTTGCGTCCTGACGATGATTAGAAAGAGCTGCGTTGGGTAGCGTTGAGGAGCTGCGTTTGGCAGCGATTGAAGAGCTGCGTTGGGCAGCGTTGAGGAGCTGCGTTTGGCAGCGATTGAAGAGCTGTGTTGGGCAGCGTTGAGGAGCTGTGTTTGAGCAGCGATTGAAGAGCTGTGTTGGGCAGCGTTGAGGAGCTGCGTTTGGCAGCGATTGAAGAGCTGCGTTGGGCAGCGTTGAGGCTGCGTTTGGCCATGGTTGAAGAGCTGCGTTGGGTAGCGATGAGGAGCTGCGTTTGGCAGCGATTGAAGAGCTGCGTTGGGCAGCGTTGAGGCTGCGTTGAGCCGTGGTGGAGGAGCTACGTTTGAGCAGCGTTGAAGAGCTGCGGATGCTTTCTGTCTTTATATATGGATGACACCAATAACCAGTCTAGAAAGTCTTATTCAGACCACTTGTGATAATTGAGGCATCCCAATAACGCTCTATCAATGCTTTTTTAAAATCATTACACTGCTCATCAGCATCTCTAATAGTTGCTAATGTAGCATCAGTCATGCTGTTGTCGCAGCCATCAAGATTAATCATCTCACATATGAGGCTTGTTAGCAGCGGATGAAGCTGTGTTTACGCTCACATCGGTGTTGTGATTTGTAGGGCGTTACCAAGATCGTCGTCTTGTAACCTTTGCTTTAGCTCTTCAGTATATGGGAGTCATCAGATTGTAACTTCTAACATCAGTATTTGATAGAGAGTCAGCTATCTTTGTTGTAAATTTTAGACAGCCTACAAAACCCCCTCCAAAGTTTTCGAAAGTTCACGATTGACTAGGATGAATTTTCAAAACACTTTGGACCCCAAAATTTTGTTGATTGAATGCACCTCACTGCAGATTGGGTAGAGTATCATCATTCTTTCCTAGCTCGCTAACGATGACTTGGAGTTTATTTAACCAATTCCGTCGTCTCCAGGGAGATTGGGCGCTTCCTGGTTTAAGACAAATTTATTGTCATAAACAGAAAGAATCACAAGCCTGTGTGAGAAGGATTTCATCCCCAGCTTAGTCAGGAGGACAGCCTCCGAGAAGTCCTGAGGAGATTAGCCGTAGGCCAGGTTGAAGATGATCGTCGGGACGCTTGCCTAAATCATGTGCGCAAACGTTTGAATGCAGGGGGTGCGTTCGGAAGTTGTAACCCCTTATTTTAAAAATGCGAAAATCGCGTTTCGGGTGGGATTTTTACCTAAAATCCCGTGCTGATCTGATAGTGATAGCTGTATATAAATAGACCACTGAGGTCAAATCAGAAGGTCATTCGACTTTTTCCCCTTTCTCACTCTCTGGTGACCTCCGAACAAGGCTCCTGTTCATCTTCTCCGGCTCTTCAACAGAAAAAGGGATTCGTTCTCAAATACCTCATCCGCCTGTCTTCATCTCCCTTGCCACGATTAGAATGGCCCCCAGGAAGAAAACCACTTCTAAACTGAAGATTGCTCCGGCTCAGGGT
Source organism: Asparagus kiusianus (assembly GCA_022839385.1). NCBI lineage: Eukaryota > Viridiplantae > Streptophyta > Magnoliopsida > Asparagales > Asparagaceae > Asparagus > Asparagus kiusianus. The sequence goes on from BQKN01066089.1 coordinate 78,241, forward strand.
TCCCTTCCGGCTAAAACTTCCGGGGATGTTCGAACTGCTGCACCGCAGTCTCCGATTTCTTCGACTAACGGTAAGGTTGAGCCAGCATAAGTAATTTTGACAGATTTCTCATCCTCGACCCTTGATCGGCGGTCTGTATCCCACCATTAAACTCGAGGGATGATCCTCCGTGTTTATCCCATTTAAGTAAACACATGGTTAACTCCATCGTTCACAAAATTTCAACGCAGGTTCAGACCCTGCGTTTAAAAACTTGGATATGGGTTGAGACCCTGCGTTTGAGGATCTGGATGCAGGTCTTGACTTTGCATTCAAAAAGAATTTGGATGCGGGTTGAGACCCTGCGTTTGAGGTTCTGGACGCAGGTCTTGACTCCGCATTTAAAAAGAATTTGGATGCGGGTTGAGACCCTGCGTTTGAGGTTCTGGACGCAGGTCTTGACTCCGTATTTGGATGCGGGTTGAGACCCTTCGTTTGAGGGTCTGGACTCCGCATTCTTGTGTTAGACTTCTTCACCTAATTGACTAATTTTTCATATTTGCAGTGTGCTACTCCAAGGAGCCTCTTTCTTTTAAACACTATTTTGGTCACACGGGAGGTGCAGAGAAAAAATACGACCTCTTTGTTTTGAGTATCCAGTTTTCGAAGACACGAACAAAGAGCGGGCGAAACTCATTACTCAAGCTTTCCCTGAGACTCTCAGATCTTTGGTTACGGATGCTAGATTTGAAACCGTAGAGCGCGAGATCTTAAAGAAGCCACCTTTCCTTTTGGGGATTTTGTCAAAATGGATCCCAAGCGGATGTCCGAGGGGAATTACAAATGGCTGAGGGTCGTCAACAATCATCGTCTTTTTCTTCCCAATTTAGAGCGGATGTGGCCGATCTCTTACTATCAGTGTGCATCTATCCCACGGTCGATGAATTGGGAGCTTGTTCAAGACCAAGGAGGTGTTGCTACTGGGCACATCACTCATCGAGGCACTCATCCTGCTGGTTTTAACAACTTTATGGCTTTAAAGCCAGGCTTATTCAAAAAAGAACATCCCGTTGGAGAGCCTGCTAAGTTGGCGGTGGTTTTCATTAGGAAATTTATCTCGGTCAAAGGAGAGTTCCCTGCTCAAGATTTCAGGGCTCCTACATGGGTTCATTCCAGTGAGTCATACTGGTGGGCCCGGATGATAAATTTCGTCCTGGAGGAGCTAGAAGAACCTTTAAGAATTTCGGAGTTGCGGGTTCCAATAACGGCCACTCGATATGGGATTTCTCCAAATTATAGTGGACTCTTCGCTATGTTGGAATTCTACAATCCTCACATCGGTACCTTTTTCACCCCAGTTGGTGAATTAGGCTTTGCTCTTCACGAGATGTTTGAGATTTCCGGCTTGTCTTTCGGAGAATTGCCTTATGAGGAGTTTGTTCCCGGAAGTAGGGAGCTGGAGAATCTGAAAAATACTGCTCCCGACCTCTATAACACTTACTGGGAATTAATGTGCCATTTCCAGATATGTGCACAAACTACCAGGAAAAGAGCCGGTGGCGTGAAACAAGGACAATGGGCCGAGTATCTTTTCCGGAATCTATGGAATAAGGAGGCAGAGGTGACTCGTTTAGCCGCCAGTACTCTCGAAGAGATCACTGAACGCATCAATGATGCGACCTCTCATTATACCTGTGAGGTAGAAGAGGATGTCTTCCCAGCGTTCACCACATTCGAAAGCTTCCATTATCAGGCAGAAGTCCCCATTTCCAACACAGCTTTGTTTGCTGGTTTTCTGACTTTGTGGCTGAAACGTTGTGTGGTACCCACTAGGCCGGTGGATGCTATTACAGTAGAGGTACTATACCCTGCTGTTCTTCTGGCTCATGGACGACCCTTGAACCTTCTTTCAGCCATGGTGTGCTGCTTGCAGAGCGGCTTGCGGGAACTGTCTTCCGAGTTCATTACCGTCAAGAAACTAGACTCGGATGGGACGACTGTCATTCAAACCCCGACCCCTCGAGTACCAATGCCATATATTTATCTGGTATCTTGGTTTGTCTTGCACTGTCCTTCGATAATGTCGACTCCTGAGTCCGATGACACCTCGGCGCCTCTTGTTCAACAATTAGAAACTACTGAATGGGTCGGTTGGTACCAAGTTAAATTCCACGAAATATTCAGGCGGGACCATAATTACGAGATTGCTTGCAAATTCCCCGCTTTTGAAGGTGGTGCATATGGAGAACTCCATCAAGATACTCCGGGATGAAACGCTTTTACCACCCTTAGTAGAGGTGCTTTTTGGTGGCTCATAAACATCCGTCCGGGTTACCTCGTTTTTCGGCAAGGAAGAAAGTGTTTTATTGAACCCTATCAGCCTTATCGCTTTTCTCAGCAATTTGGCTATGATCAAATTTACATCGGGAATCCAAACCCTGCTCTTGTGTATACGGAAAACGTATATGAAGGAGCGAGAGCTTGGTACTACTCGGTAGCAGGATGCACAGGCGTGAAGTTCCGACTACCGCATAAGATGCCCAATATTCGTACCTCTTTAAGTTTCTGCACGTGGTACCAGGCTGCCTCCCAAGTTTCAGCTTACAACATGAATACTTCTTGTTTGAGGGCCATTCGCCGATGGTACGCTTCCAAGAGGAGTGCTAAACGATTCCGTGCCCGGGGGGCTAGCGAATACTTGACATATGAAAAGGCGATCACAGAGGATGAGCAGCAACAACCACCAGAAGCTGAACAGCGTCAACCGCCAGAAGGAGTTCAGGAAGAGGTCAGGGTGCCCGATGCCCCCGCGGTGGAGCCTTCGAGAATCCGGACTCGGAGTAAAAGTGCTACTGGCAAAAGAGCACTTGATGCGGCTGAAGAAGCCAAATATGACAAACGGGCTCATCGGAAGTTAGTGCTCGAACCCCCTGTTTCTAAGCTTATGTCAGATGCTCAGAAAGCATGGCATGCCGAAGAGGAAGAACAAGAGTCAACTGCTATGCAACTCTCGCCTCAGCCTAGTCTTCCCAACGTTGGTCCTGCTTTAGAAGGTCCTGCCTCTTCTGCCCATTCGCTGCATGAAGAAGAACGTGACGATGAATCATTTGCAGGAGGTATGGAATTTATCCCTGAAGACACGCTTCATGATACCGCCTCTACTGCTCATGCTGTTGAAGAAGATAGACCTCCGGTCCCAGAGCCTACCGTGGCTGCCCAAGAGGACTTAGCGGCTGACAAGTCTCCTTCTGCTTCTGTACTATTACCACCTGTAGAAGATGTACAGCCTAGCCCTACTACCGGTATCATACCAAAGCCTACTCTCACTGAAGATCCACCAACACTCCTTCCCGTGAATGAAGAGGAGTCTACAGATCATAGCGACGATGCAGACGACGCAGATGGTGGTGACGACCAAAGTGGGAGTGACGAAAATAATGACACTTTAAGTGATGATAATGATGATCCTGGGGAGTGGGATATCCGACCACCCTCTTCTTCAGACAAAGCTTCGCCATACATCCCTTTGCCTCTCACGGGTAAGCGTCGTCCATTTTGGTTTACAACCAGTTTTTATTGTATATTAAATAATTTTCCTATGCAGATCCCATGGTACATGAGGCGAGTACTGTCACCCCTCCCTCAACACAACAACTCGTGCCATCACCAGCTCGGGTATCAGAGTCACCTCGTTCGGAGCCCTCAACAACGGCCCTCCCGCTGACGACCTTGTTAACAATTTTTTTAGCCTCGACGGAAGTTGTAGACGTGCTAAGATCATCTAAAACGGGGGAATTGATGGTTCTGCAATCGAGTCCATCTCACCTGGATATCGGTGTTCCTTCTCAAGCCACTACACCAAAATCGCCTGCTGGTCTTTTACTTGGCTTCGCGTCTTCGGAGATTTCTGCACCGTCCCCTATTGCTATTTCGAGTCCGACAGACGTACCGGGTTTTCTCAAGATTTCTCTTGACTATTTGGAGAATCTCACCAGGAAAGTAATTGAGGTCGTGCTGGCCGGGCGAGATACTTTTGATACCTTCAAGCCTATGCTCACAAATAGTTTGAATAACCTCAAGCTCGTAGGCGACGTCGATGTTGTTCAGTGTTGCTCCGAAGCCATCTCACGCCTGGAGGCACAACTCAGATTCTTGGAGGCTTTGGGTCGAGCTGATATCCAAGCGCAGATTGCATCTACTTTCGAGGATATTCGAGCCGAAGAACTCAGCAAGTATGAAATCGCTCGACGTCACATAGCAGAGAAGGAGGTTGAGGTGGAATAACTGCAGCAGCTACACGTTCAAAAGCAAGCTGAGCTGGCACTTTCGAATACCTCTCTGGAGAATTTGCGAGAGAAGATCGCTGCTGCCGAAGTGGAGTTGACCAGGATGAAGGCTCAATTCAAACGAGAAGAAGCTATCGTCACTAAGCTTAATGTCAAAAGCGCTACTTCTCTGGTGAATTACCGTACCGAAGCTAGTGCTCTAGAGGAGGCTAAGAAGGAGGTAGCTACCATGCTGCCCAGTGAGGACGAGCTTCGAAAACGGGCTGAAATGCTGGTGCGAGCTGATCACGAAGAGAAACTTTCTGATATTAAGTCTCAGATTGTTTCATTCAGTTTGATGAATTGACAAGTCTATCTTTGTATCGCTCTTTTGGTAGGAACAACTTTTATTTCAAGTTGCCTGGTTTTCCTTTTGAATAAAAGTGTTGCTGTTTTAGGTTTTTCATTGTTTCTTTTGCATATCATTCTCTGACATGGAACAATAAAATTCCACTTTAGATAGATTGTCTGTATGCTCTTGTTTTAAGCGTTAAAAGAAATTTATAAATTTTCAAAACGCTATGTTGCATGGCAACTTTGAGGACCTATCGCTTTGTTGATGAGAGTCGATAAGTTAGAAGTGTTGCGATCGGAGCAACTTTGAGGACCTATCGCTCTGTTGATGAGAGTCGATAAGTTAGAAGTGTTACGATCGGAGCAACTTTGAGGACCTATCGTTCTGTTGATGAGAGTCGATAAGTTTGAAGTGTTACGATCGGAGCAACTTTGAGGACCTATCGCTCTGTTGATGAGAGTCGATAAGTTAGAAGTGTTACGATCAGAGCAACTTTAAGGACCTATCCCTATGTTGATGAGAGTCGATAAGTTAGAAGTGTTGCGATCGGAGCAACTTTAAGGACCTATCGCTCTGTTGATGAGAGTCGATAAGTTTGAAGTGTTGCGATCGGAGCAACTTTGACCTATCGCTCTGTTGATGAGAGTCGATAAGTTAGAAGTGTTGCGATCGGAGCAACTTTGAGGACCTATCGCTCTGTTGATGAGAGTCGATAAGTTTGAAGTGTTGCGATCGGAGCAACTTTGAGGACCTATCGCTCTGTTGATGAGAGTCGATAAGTTAGAAGTGTTGCGATCGGAGCAGCTTTGAGGACCTATCGCTCTGTTGATGAGAGTCGATAAGTTTGAAGTGTTGCGTTCGGGGCAACTTTGAGGGAGATGGAGTTTAAACTCTGTAGCAATGAAACCCCTCATGGGTTTATTGGAAAGATTTAATGAAAAATGTGCAAGAGTCTTAAACTTAGACCGCACATTTTCCGAGAATTTAGATTCTAGAACCAAGGGTACCCCCTGCGTTCATGTCTTTGGGTGGGGTTGCGTATTTTTGGAAGAACGCACCTTAGATCATTGCGTTTGGCTCTGGCTCTTTTGTCTTATGGACGCAGGGTCTTATCCCGCGTCTTGTCAGAAGCCCAAGCGGCTATAATGATGACGAAGAGGCCCATCAAGGGGGGGAGTCTTGGAACTCTACACCATAATTAATTACTTATAAATAGGGCTGATTAGTCATGTCAAATGCCTCAACGTTTAAACTCCCTTCTTGAACTCAGAAACGAGTTTCTTCTCGTTAATTCTTCCACGATTTGATTTTATCCTCTGGCCATGGCTCCCAAGAGATCTTACGAACAGATGGCGGACATTCTCCCGCCGTCGAAGGGCGCTTCTGGGTCCGCCTCCGGACCGTCGTCGACGCCTCCGGCGTCTGGTCATCGAGGTAATCCTCGTTTTCTTCTTTGTTTAAGCATTCTTTTTGATAAGTGTTCTTGAAATTCCCTGACTGGACTTTGGTTGATGATGACGAATAAGATTCGTCTCTTCGATCTTGAAAAGAACTTGTATGTTTCTTGACGAAAACTGTTCATCTCTTTGATTTTGGATGATAAAAGAAGTTCTTGTGTCCATTGTTGTAAAGAAGAATCGAACCCTTACTGTTGAACACACGGAGAAGTTCCTGTGTTTATTGATAAGAACTGTTTGTTTTCTTACTTTTAGATTCAAAACCATGTTCCTATGTTCTCTGATCTTGAACATGGAACAGAATTTTCGCGTTCCTTGATAAGATGAAGAGTTGATCCCTTGATCTTGAACGCAGGAGGAAGTTTTGCGTTCATAGCGATCCGACGCATGTCTAAATTTCTTGCGTTCAGATTGATTTTGACGCAGGTCTGTACTCCTGCGTTCGGATCGATTTGGATGTAGATCTGAACTCCTGCGTTCAAATTTGGTTGCCAGGGGACTTACTGAATTTTATGTTTGTTTTGTTGCAAGGTGGGTCTTCTGTTTCTGAACCCATTATTATATCTGACGATGAAGGAGAAGGATCGCCCCAAGAAGGCGCTCCTCTGATTACCCCTCTCGCTATGGTCGCTCCTGGTAAAGTTTTTACCCCAGACCTCGAGAGTGTGCACGACCTCACGGAGCTCCTGGAGAACATGGTGAGGCAAGCATACCTCATCTCTGAGCAAGGATGGGCCCCATTTTCAGAGTTTCAAGACTCGTTCTTTGAGGTGATGCACTTGCTTAAACGCATCAACCGCAGCTGGGCTTATCACTGTGCCAAGAAGGTTTACTTCTTCACAGGTACTGTGGAAACCTTGGAGAAATTGCAGAGCGCTGACTTGAAGCCTGAGATAGAGGAGGCTCTCCAAGCTTTGCGATCAGAAGCTGGTGCTGCTGCTATCACTGCTGAAGAATTGAGGGGGAGGGCTGAAGCAGAAGTCCGAGCCAAGCATGCTGCACATATAGCTCAGGCAAAAGCCCGCCTCGCATCCTTTTCTCTTTAAGGACTTTTAAAATATTTTTTGGTCTGTAATAATTTTTTGGTACTTTCGTAACAGTTATTACTTTTGGCTGTGATGAACTGTGGACATCTCTTGAAATGATATAGTCTTTTTTGTAGTATGTGAATTTCTGAAAATTATTCCCTTGCGTTTGAATGATTTGAACGCAAGCCTATTTTTTGGATCTCAATCCGTTAATTGCAACTTCAGGACTTGGGTTATAGTCATAAGTCTGGTCTTTTAGAAAAACTTGATGCCTTCCAGTTTGTAGAGTATCTCCTGGAAGTTGAAATGGTCATGTTGTGCGTTCGTTGGTACGAACGCAGTGTCAGGTCCTACAGCTGTAGGGCTTGAAACGTAGCTGTAGACATGTTTTGAACGCAGCCATGGGACTTGCGTTCAGGAGGGCTGAACGCAGCATCAGGTCTTGCAGCTGTGGGACTTGAAACGCAGCTGTAGACATGCTTTGAACGCCGCCATAGGACTTGCGTTCAGGAGAGTTGAACGCAGTCAAAATTGGGACTTTTTCACTAAACAGATTATTTTTTGCTGAACCCTATCTAGGGAGCTTTGGAAAATTCTTTTATTATAATGACTCTTAAATCGTCAGAGGTGTAATGTTAACTTGACGTCATACAAGGTAGGAGAACAATTTGTTCGAACAATCATTTAGTAATCAACCCCCAGTTAGACTCAAGTGCCTTGTAGATTACGGGTAATATTTCTTGAGAAATTTCCCATTAATTGGCATCATAAGTCTGTCGCCTTGTTTATCAATGAGACGGTAGGCTCCGTTGGAGTAGACTGTCTCTATCACAAAAGGTCCTTCCCATTTGGGATTAAACTTCCCTTTGGTTTTGTGAGTCATCACCATAGGTCGTCGATTAGCCAAAACTAAATCGCCTTTCTTGAAAATCTGTTCTTTAACCTTTTTGTTGTAGGCTTTAGAAATACGGGCTTGATATAATTCAATTTGTTGTTGAGCTTGAAGTCGCTTGTCGTCCAAAGCTTCAAGCTCCTGCAGACGTCGTTGATGTTTTTCTTCTTCTGTGAGTCCCGTTGTAATTGCGACTCTCAGAGAAGGGATTTGAATCTCAAGTGGCAGTACCGCTTCACAGCCGTATACTAAAGAGAACGGCGTAGCTCTTGTAGAGGTCCTCACCGTTGTTCGATAATCCCACAAACATTCGCCGAGTCTTTCATCCCAATCACGTCGGCTTTTGGAAACAAACTTTTTGAGAAGCTTCATGATAGTTTTGTTAAAAGCTTCTGTAAGACCATTTGCTGGCGGATAATAAGCCGTAGACGCAACACTTTGGATTCTAAATTTATCACAAAATCTCTGAAACCCAAAACTAACGAATTGTGTTCCATTGTCGTGAACTATTCGTCTCGGGACTCCAAAACGGTAGATGACGTGATGTTTGATGAACTTAACCACGTTCTTCGTCTTGACTTCTTTTAGCGGGATTACTTCCGCCCATTTGGAGAAATAGTCGGTCACGGCCAAAATAAACCGATGTCCTTTAGAAGTCGGAGGAGAAATTAGACCCATGATATCCATACCCCATGCTTCAAACGGCCAGGATACAGATGTAGGATGTAAGTTCCCGAGGGCTTGGTGGATAAAATCCCCATGAATTTGACACGCGTGACAACATTTAGCGTAGTCAACCACATCTGAGAACATCTTTGGCCAATAATATCCAATTCGTCAGAGACGATCGCCCAACTTGGCTCCAGGCTGATGAGCTCCACACATTCCATCATGAGCTTCCTTCAGGGCCTCTTTTGCTTCTCTCCGAGAGAGACATCTAAGCAAGACTCCATCATGTGATTTACGGTACAAGGTTTGAGAAATCGCATCATAATAGAATTGGAGGGCCTTTCGCTTGATAGTGGCCGCTTCCTTAGGGTCATCATGTAAGATTCCGTATACTGCATAGTCGATGTATAGAAATCGCCAGTCCCTAGCTTCAAGTTCCATCGAGGTCGTACAGACTTCTTCTGTCATTGTCTTATCTGAGCTTTCCTCTGTAAGAATCTTGGAACAGTACAGCTCACGTCATGTGACTGGGATTGTTGCTTCAGCACCTGGTGGTAATGCCAGCGAAGTTGCCAACGAAGCCAAAGCATCTGCGTAGGCGTTCTGAGCTCGTGGAATGTATTCAATGAAGAACCCTTCGAACTTCTTAGCTTGCTTTAGCACTGCGAAGTAGTACGGGATTAGGTCCTCGTGACGTACTTCGTATTCCCCTCGGACTTGATTTACGATAAGCTGAGAGTCACCGTAAGCCTCGAGATGGCGAATATTAAGTTCTTCGGCGAATTGCATTCCTAGTAGCAGAGCGTTATATTCAGCCACATTGTTGGTACAAGGTTCGATTAGGGAAAATCCCCTTGGGATAATATAACCGTTCGGGGAGACGAACACCACCCCTACTCCCGCAGTGATTGCTCCGTGAGTGTTTGCCCTGGATGCACCGTCAAAGAATAATTTCCACACTTGCATAGATTCTTGAGTGGTACAAGCTTCCGCAACTTCGTCGGGCAAGTCTTCATACAATTTAGATGTCCCTGGCACCGGGTGATCAGCCAAAAAGTCTGCCAATGCTTAACCTTTAACCGCCTTTTGAGGCATGAATTGCATGTCATATTATGACAAGAGAATGGCCCATTTTGCGAGCCGACAATTTAGAGATGATGGCTTGGTCATCAGAACCCTCAAGGGATTCACCTTAGAGATGACGTGAATTGTCTGTTCAACTAGGTAATGTCGCATCTTTTGAACTGCGAATACCAAAGCAAGACATTCTTTTTCAACTGGATTGTATCGGTGTTCGGCTCCCATCATAGTCCTACTTAGGTAGTAGATGGCCTGCTCTTGACCTTGATCGTTATTCTGGGCCAACAAAGCTCCCAGAGAATGCTCCATGACTCTCACATACAACAGGAATGGCTTTCCTGATATTGGGGCTACAAGAACTGGCGGTTGGGTAAGATATCTTTTAATCTCCTCAAATGCTTTTTGACATTCTCCATCCCAAACAAAGGATACACCTTTCTTCATGAGCTTAGAGAAAGGTTGGCAACGCCCCGAAAGATTAGATATAAATCTCCGGATGTAGGCTAACCTCCCTTGTAGACCTCGGAGTTCTTTGAGGTTCTTCGGAGGTGGCATGTCTTGGATGGCACGCACTTTTTCCGGATCAAGAGAAATTCCCTTGGACGTGACAATAAATCCCAGGAATTTTCCACTTGACACCCCGAGGAATGATTTTGTTGGGTTCATCTTCAATTGATGTGTTCGCATGATGTCGAACATTGTCTTTAAATCTGTAAGATGATCATCTTTATGTTGGCTTTTTACGGCAATATCATCCACGTAGCATTCTATCCTCTTACGCAAATGTTCGTGGAAGATGGTATTCATTGCGCGTTGATAAGTTGCGCCTGCATTTTTCAGGCCGAAGGGCATCACTGTGTAGCAATACACCCCCAGCGATGTTCTGAATGCAGTATGCTTCTCATCTTCAGGATTCATCTTGATTTGATTGTATCCAGAAAATCCGTCCATAAAAGACATCATTTCATATCCACAAGTGTTATCAATCATGACGTCAGTGATAGGAAGAGGGAACTCGTCTTTCGGACAAGCTGCGTTGAGGTCACGAAAGTCAATGCATATTCGGACCTTACCATTTTTATTAGGAACTAGAACAATGTTGGCCACCCAGTCTGGGTGTTGTTCCTCTCTAACAAAACCCGAGTCTATAAGCTTTTTAACTTCAGACTCAATTGCTTCCATCATCTCTGGACGAAACCGGCGTTGTTGCTGCTTAACGGGTTTTGCATCCGGATCGATGTTGAGACGATGCGTAGCTACTTTTGGGTCCAGGCCGGGCATATCTTCATAATTCCAAGCGAAGACATCTATATATTCTCGGATAAGAGATATAAGGTCTTCTTTTTCAGATGATGATAAATCTTCAGCTATAAAGATAGGCTTAGGGTCAGATTCATCTCCCATATTGACCTGGATCACTTTATCTTCGGTGGGTGGTTCGCGTTGTTCGAAACGCATATCCCACAAGATGTTAAGACGTTTGATCCAGGGGTCGTCGGTTAATTCGATTAACTATTCATCACCCTCTGCGTCTTTGTCTGGTTGGCTGGTTGAAGCCATGTTCACAGTCAAACTTTTAAAGAAAGATACGACACTAATGTCAGATTCCCATGAAGACGTTCCGGATGAATGACCCTGCTGTAGGTAATTACTGATTTCATTTTCTGAGGCAGGAGGCGTTGTGACATAGCCCAAGCCTCTTCCAGTTTTCTGATAATAATCCGGTGGTTTTCCTTCGGGAGTGAGAGACATTCGAATTGGTGTTCGCCTTCCTTTCCCAAAGTTTAAACCTTGTTTTTCATTAAAGTTGTACCCTATTTGTTTCATTAATTGGACGGAATTAGGTCGTGATAATGGAATTGAGGAAACCCATCATCTTCTTCAGAATTTCCCCGCTTGAGCGGTTCGGGCTTAACTTTACCGAAATGAATCGGCCTCTGCCCTTTCCTTCTAGACGGGACTTTGAAGAAAGCCTTCTGTGCATCTTCTACTTCTTCATCTGAAGTGAAGGATGACTTAATTGGCAATGTGAGAGATGTTTCTGCACATAGTGTGCGCCATAGATTGGTACCTGTTTGTTCAGCTTTAAAAGATTCATCAGACAAGTACACCAAAATAAAATCTTCATTAATGCACCACTCGCCCTCACTCGGTACATTATTATTGTTCTCGATTGGACTCATTACATCAAAGTTCAATTCCCAAGGACAATCCCCTTTGGGATCTGGTTCGACGTCCGCCTCGTTGCCACTGGCAACGTCTTCTTTCTCTTGTGATTCAGAATAGAAGACCGAGTCTGTGTGGAAATTTTCCACTCCCCTGAAGGGGTATTTTTCCGCAATCAAGGTTCGAACTTCATCTTCATCGTTGACATACTTCATGACTTGATGTAGAGTAGATGGGACAATGCGGTTTGCATGTATCCATGGACGTCCTAGCAGGAGATTGTAAGATGTGTCCGCATCGATGATGTAACAAGTCACTTCGGACTTGAGATCTCAAATCTGACATCTAAGCTTGATCTTCCCCAAAGGCCGAGTGCTATTAGCATTGAACCCGAAAATGGTGGTTTGAGTAGCATTCAACCGATGCATGGGAATCCCCAAGACTTGCATAACTCTGTATGGCATGATGCTGAGTGCCAAGCCTGGGTCGACTTGAACACGGCTGATCTCTGACGACCCAATGTATCCTGTGTAATACACGGGTCTATCATGCTTGTGCTGGACCTGCATATCTTCCTGAGTGAAAGATATGCATGGTAAACTTCTTGCTGCTTGCAGACATTACAGACAGGATTGATCTTCAGAGGCTTCAGGGATTGGAGTAACTTGAGTGATAAAACTCTCCGTGTTCCTCAAAGCTTCGATTAGAGCTTCTTTGGTGGTTTTAGACAACCTCAAGAGCTCATATAAAGTAATCCTAGCTGGTATGTTGACCAGCTGTGCCATGACATTGAATTGGAAAGGCGTGCTTGACTCCCCATGTTCTTGGTGAAGATTTCTGTTGAAGCGGAGTTCTTTCTGCTTTCCTTTATCCACCGGCTTCTTTGGTACAGAACCCCTAGTGTCTTGGGGTTGTTCTTCGACTTCTTGAGCATTTAGGTCATAGTTTCTCAAGTAAGCTTTTCCTGATTGAGTACCAGGGTTGCCTTCTGGGTATGCTGCTAGGACGATTCTCTCTTCTTCTGAGTCGGTGAGAGGTTTGAGATGGTCATCGTTCTTAGTAACGGAGGGGCTAATCATGTTGGAAGACTTAGCCTTGCCTCCTTTCTTTTTGGACGTGGCATTTGTCCACTGTTGATCTCTTAGTAGGTCAGGGTGGACCCACATGATTTCTCCTTTTCGGGTTGTGAGGGGTACCAACCCCCTGTCTTTCTGACCATGCAAGTCAGCATTCTTCAGGTGCATTTCTCCCTTATGAATGGGAGCGACGCCGTTTGCAGTGGTCACCGGTGGGAAGTCTCCGAATTGGACCGCTATCAGGTTGGTAGACACGGTCTTCTGCTCGGGCTTCAGAGTGAGCATGTTTGCATTTACCAGCTTTTGTAGAATGTCTTTGAAGACGTAACATTTTCTGGTAGGATGACCCAGGAACCTGTGATAGCGGCAATAGTTGGGATCATCAACTTTTCCTGCCTCATTCGGTTTCCTGATTTCGGGAAGCTGCAGTTTGTTATTCTTCCGAAGTAGTTGGAACATAGTGTCTACATGCTCCTCTTTGAATGAGTATTGCTTAGACGCTCTTTGTTGATTTGGCGCCTTGCCTTGCTTAGTAGGCGGTGGTACTTGCGTGTAATCAGCTGCTAGAGTTTCCTTTCCCTTAGACCGCTGGGCGTTGTTTTGATTGCGTTGTTGCTGCGGCTTAGGTTGTAGCTCTTCTTCAGCTTTAACTCTCGCCACTATCTCTTCAGCTTGTTCTCCTTGCGAAACCAGTTGTCTCCAGGAGCAACACTCGGCTACCCCCATCTGGGCGAGGAGCTGAGTCTGTAGGTTGTGCCTGCAAGTTTCAACTAGGGTTGATTAGGTCATACCTGAGGGGCATCGCAATGCCATGCTATGAAATCTCTCCACATAAGCCTTGATGGACTCTCCCTTCTTCTGTTTGGTGGCGAGAAGAGTCAGGACCGAGACTTCTGTATCGTCCTCAAAGAATTTGGCCAAAAATAGCCTTTCTAAATCTACCCATTTTTGAATGGATCCAGCGGGCAGCTTCATAAACCATTCAAAGGCCACCCCTTTAAGAGTGCCGATGAACAAGCGTGTCAGGATGGCATCATTTGCTATCACATCTCCGGTCTGGGACTTGAAGTAGTAAATGTGCTGATTCGGCGATCCTGTGCCATCGAACGGTTGTAAGGTAGGGGCCTTAAATTTCGGTGGGTAGGGAGATGTATCCCACTCAGCTGGATAAGGTCGCACAACCCCCTCTTCGCGGAGCTCGCTTCTGTTGGCAATTACATTGAGGCGAGCCTCCAATTCGTCCATTTTAGTAGACTGGAGATGCGGTTCTCTTTCTGTCTCCTTCTCGTTTTTAGAGGAAGACTCTAAATTATGAGTCTCATGTTCCACATTTTTCAGTACTTTTTGTTTCCCTTTAGAGGATGTCTTCCGGGAGGATTCTGGTCTTTGGCCTTTTTCGGCGAGGAGCTGGGCCAACATATCCTTCATTTGGAGGAGTGTCTCTTGTTGTGCATGAAGCATAACATGGTGCTCGTTGACTGTTTTAGCTAAATCCTCAGGGTTGTTGGTCATGTAAGCGGAGACCTCTCGTACTCCGACAGAGCTTGAAGATTGAGATTCGGTTATTGCCGAATGTTCATCACTTGTTGTAACCCCTTTGGCTAACTTTTGGTAGCCAACTGGGCGGATAGCTCCTATCTGAGTCCGGGTGTGTCGATACACTCCTTCGAACTCGTCGCAAATTTCTCGAACGGTCGGGGAATGGCTTCTTTCAGATTCATCAGAGCTAGGATGCCGGGCTTTCCCTCTGTCGGTCATATTGATGGTGACCTGAGGATATTCAGTTTCAGAAACTTTCCTCTTCTGACGACGTCTTTTGGTAGGTCTTACAACCTCCACCAATCTATCGAATACAGACCTACGAGGTTCAGGTGCACAACATTGGCATTCGGAAAGGACTGTTGATATGATCTTCTCACAATGACATGAGTGAGCTACTTGTTGTGTTGGTTTCCCTCTAGAAAGTAATTCTCGCAAATCAGAAATTTGAGAATTATCTGTTGGGAATGCAACCCCCTGTCCTCGACTGGACGATACTGGTTCTTGCTGCACATGAATCTTTAGCCCATGTTGTCCCTCTCGGACCACATTGCGTTATGGGTCTGAAACGCGAGAGCGTTGTGATTTATGAACATCAGGCCTGGGCCTGCGTTTAAAAACAGACCTTTTGGGGTCCAGTTTTATCTGGACGCACTTATCAGGTGCGTCTTCAACAGTATTGCATCTTGAAGGGACAACGCACCCCTGAGGGTCGCGTTTGAGTTGTATTACTCGAGGCTCATAATTGGGCTCATTACCGCGAAGCATGCGTTCTGGAATAGGAACGCAGTTCTTGGGCGGGGCTTCTCTGCATTGAACCAGGGATCGGTTTTCTCGAAGGTGCGCTCGTCGGATGGATCTTCTCCGTCTCCGAGCGGCGTTCTTCTTTGCCTGTTTCAAAGTCTTGGCTGCAACGTCATCGACATTGGGGGAATTTTCCTCCGCAATAGGCCTTTTATCACCTACCACATGTCGTGTTGATACTGGTGTAGGACCCTCAGCCTGCAGAGCGAGTTTGAGACTTTGGCCAAAGGAGAGGACTTTCTTCGGCTTCTCAACAAGAGGTTGGATCTTTTTGGAGGCTTTTTGGATGTTGTGCCTGGTCTTGGGGCTAAGCGATCCAGAGGAAAGAGCTTCCTCGTACTTGACTTGATCAAACTCTACAACGAGAGTTTCAACGGTCATTCCAGCGAGATGGACATCAGATTGCACCACAACTTCTTCATCAGTGAAGCTCGTCCCCAGCGGAGTCGCCATCTTTTGTTTGTTGGAAATTTTTGTAACAAGAAAATAATAAAAGAATTGTATTTGATTTATTCTCTCTAACTGCTTAGAAAAAGAATGTTTACAACTCTCTCAACTCTCAATTACAATTTGAATTCCTGAATACAAAAGAGAAGAGAATGAATTTGATTCTCTCCTTTGTTTAAAACTGGGCCCTTCACGGTGGTAATGAGATGCTTCCCTCGAGTGCTCGCGTCGAGTTTGCTTCTCGTTGACGATCTGAATGTATCAACTTGCTGGAACGATGGACTGGTCTGGTTGATAACTCTTGACGA
>BQKN01066089.1:95224-116165 GCA_022839385.1 Asparagus kiusianus
TATTTTGATTTTCATTGTAACCGGATCTTATAAAAAGACCGGATTTTGGTAATCGATAAACTATTATAAGAGTGTGCAATGACATCAATGAAGAAAGACATGATTTTTCCCGCGAACAGACCTGGCAGCTACGTCAGCACCTACTTTATAGGTGTCGGCTGACTAGTGGAGGAGAGATCACCTCAACATTTAATGTGAAGTGATTGGGGGCATAACAGTGCCGACTTGACTCGATGAGTTATAAAGACTATCGGGAGTAGATGCATGATGACGTCTGCCAAGTATTAAATGTGACGTCGACGCGTTGTCAGCGGGTGAGGCTGGAGGTTAAAGCCATCCTTTGGCTTGGCCGAGAAGTAACGCCTTTCGAGTCGATCCCGTGAAGCGTCGAATAACTGCTCGAGTGGGCTCGTAGCGAGTCGTCTTTGACGAGAGGACCGGCAAGTACCGCCCTTCGAGTAGACACAAGGAGATGTCGACTCGGCGAGTCGGCTAAGTCGTGATTCTTGGTGGTCCTGACCGTCGATCTGATTTGAGCGGTGCATGTAGAGGGACACCTGTCCGTTGCTGGCAAAATGGCTATACTTTGACGAATGAAAACACCATAACACTTCTCATTAACTCATCTATTATTGAGTGAGTAAGCAAGTAGGGATTATTTTTTTAAGTTGGCAACTTAAACTATGTCGATGATACATTGTTATTTCAATACCAAAGATCAATTTTATCATGATATCAAAGTTATTCATTTCTCTTTTTATACGTATACATGTATTTATATGAGCGGTGCCTTAGAAAATTTCAGATGAAATCCTCACGTTTCCGTAACAAAATTTAGGATGTGTAAATGCAACTAAATACAACTAGGGCGGAACTGGGGCAATTTAGTGCAACGAATGAAACCTTGCATCTTTTCGCATCAAAATAACGACCGTTGAAAGGACAAAACGGACGATTCGCCGGAAGAAGCGCACGTGAAATTTTGTAGATCCTTATTTGAATCGCAATGGATTTGCCTCGGTAGCAGAGAGGAAAAGCCAGTGTGCAACTTGGACACGTCATTCCACATGCTTATAAACCAAGCCCAAAACGACTCCTCATCCCCTTTCTCTTGTTCTCCCCCCAATTACCTCCTCCTCCTCCTCCTCCTCCGGCAAATTTCTCCTCTCCCTCCTCAAAAAAATCCCCAAAATTCTCTAATATCTCCTCTTCGATCACAAACCCTAACCCCTCCGTCATCTCCGTGGGAGATCGCAGCCCCGATTTCTCAGAGAAGGAATAAAGAATCCCAAACCCTAGACCTCCAACTCCCCCAATTCCCTTACCCCAAACCCTAATTCCACCACCCCAAATGGGTCGAATTTCCCGCGGCTGCCCCTCATCTAAACCCTCGACCTCCATCATCTCTCAATCCCCATCAAACCCTCAACCTCCATCAGAGACCGCGTCGACCTCGATCACAGAAACCATCAACGGATCTCACCAGTTCAAGATCACCGGCTACTCTTTGTCAAAAGGTCTAGGGATTGGGAAGTACGTAGCTTCTGATACTTTTAACGTCGGGGGGTTCGAGTGGGCGATCTATTTTTATCCTGATGGAAAGAGTCCTGAGGATAATGCGAGTTACGTGTCGCTTTTTATAGCGTTGGCGAGCGAGGGGACGGATGTTAGGGCTTTGTTTGAGCTGACGCTGTTGGATCAGAGCGGGAAGGAGAGGCATAAGGTTCATAGTCATTTTGGGAGGACGCTGGAGGACGGGCCGTATACGCTTAAGTACCGGGGGAGTATGTGGTGAGTTTTGGTTGATTAATGTTTTGGTACAGCATATTTTGATGTAAATAGTGGATCTTTGTCATCTACATGTTCTGATATTTAGTTTCATAGGATCTTAAATATGTGTGTTTGGTCTTTTATTTTGTTTTAGTGAAAAAGGCGGTGTCTTTTCGTTTATATAAGTTCGATGCCTGCTGGGTTTGCATGAACAGTATAACCCATGCCTGTTTTCCCGACATGGTTGCTTATAAATAATCCTAAGACAACAAGATTAGCAAACCTTGCGAGGTTACTCTACAGATTACAAGGCTAAACAGCTGATGGGGCTAAAGCAAAACACGCAGAAGAAACACTTGCATTCATCAAGCTTAATCCGTGCCCATTACGCGCAAGAATCAGCATTAGAATCACTAGATACTACAAAGGAAAGACAATTCTACAGATTTTACATAAGGAAAGCAACTATGTGTATAATACTTCATCACCTTAACAAAGAAAACTACCGATCAGAAAGCTTTCTAAAAGAAGGTAACTTACCATGGACTAGGTAACTCACTAGATACTACGAAGGAAAGACAATTCTACAGCTTTTACATAAGGAAAAAGCAACTATGTGTATAATACTTCATCACCTTAACAAAGAAAACTATCGATCAGAAAGCTTTCTAAAAGAAGGTAACTTACCACGGACTAGGTAGAGGAAACAAATCCAAAAGAGGGATGAACCAATCATAAAATGCAGATGAATACTGAAGGGTAAATATAATCAACAGAAGAAAATAGAGAGAAGCAACACTGCTTTTCCATGGTGAGAGCAAACCCTGGGGCTCGACTTCCTTAAATACTCTCCAACTGATAATTTAGAAACCGTATCCACGTGCCATATTCTGATACTTGTGTAGGGTGATTAGCTGGATTCTTAACGGATAACAGGCTGCTTGCGACAAAGTTTCCTAACAACTCACCCTAGCAGACCTTCTTTTAGAGTAACCAATTTATGCATCATTTTATAGGAAATCAGGTGGAGAGACCTTCGCTTGTATCACCACTTCATCCTTTGAAATCGACTTCCGTCGAGGTTGAAAGATGGGGAACACCATAGCAGGTCGCAATAGGGCTTCCAGATTGCAGCCTTTTCGCTCATGTCCTTCCGAAAAAATCATAGGGACATCCTGGCAGAGATGAACTCTTGAGCAGGAGCAGGCACCTTGTGGGCGGTGTTCTAAATGTTGGATGTAGGGGACTTGTCAAGCAGAAATATTCCATACTAGATGACGGATATCAGCTATAACAGAGATACTTATTAGATATCGGGGCTCATGTCAGATAATGTGCACATAGATATCATATATATTCATATTTGATGTACCAAAGCGTTGAGTTGTGGAGAAAGGTGGTATATTTTGCAAAACTTTTTCAAAAGAATTTGATCTCAGTTAAGCCCTAATTCTTGTTTCTATTTATTTAGATAAGTGGATATTTATTCGGATGTAGACCTCAGTTGAACCAAAAATCTAAACCATTCTTTAGAAGGAATGAAAAGTTGAAATTAATATTACAACATTTGAGCTGATTTTTTGAGGCTGAAAGGTTACATTATATATCAGGAAAATCATGATATCTCACCCAAAAATTGCCAAAAGCAGTAAAAGATGTTCAGATCACATTGTTTTGTAGTAAGTCTTAAAAAAGATATATCAATCTAATATGTCGGTCATGTGTGGAATATTTAGAAGTTAAAACAGGGCTTGTGGGACATCACCCTCAGGCCTCAGCTACCCATGCAGTAAGTGGTGTATCATTTGATAGGGACAAGTGGGCTTGTTGGATCACGAATGGGTCTATATATATGTTGCATGGGTACCTATATTTGGAGCCATACATGTGTTGTACCCGTGTCATACCTGTAATGAACACCAAAACTTCAATGGACACCTTGGTTGTTTGCATAACTTATTCAAATGCGTACTCAATTATATAGTACATGTTTTAATTTGAAACCTAGCCATATGCTTCTTGGATGCATATACTATACTTCACATGCAATTCTTGAAACTCGTTGGACACATATCGGGTTTGTTTTACCCTTACCCAGTTCAGAAATATGAATATAAAGGTTCCTCTGGATATCAAGTTAGAAAACACACAATTTTCTAATTTATAGATCTATATAATAAGAGAAACATATTAATGTTATGGGAATTTTATTTCATAGCACATGGAATGAAAAAACAATATGGATCTCGTGTATATCATTATGATATATATATATATATATATATATATATATATATATATAATATATGTGTGTGTGTAGCCATGTCCCCACATCCTACTTTACCTGTACCTGTATCCGTGAAACTTTGGTCTATATAGTTACGTGATGGACCGCTATCAATTAGAATCTGTAACAGGACATCATCTATAGTTTTGAGCGGACCCAATGGTTTTTATGCATGTAACAACATTGTTACATGAAAACAAAGGTTTCTGCATTTATGGTGCCTCATGCTTTACCTTTGTGGCTAAATGGAGGAGGCTGTTTTCTTACATTAAGATTCAAAACTATAAATATATTCCAGCAGTTTCCTCTGTCTCTAGCAGCCACCATTCTATTTCTCACTTCATCTTTGCAAATTTTATGTGCAACTTACCAAGTCCATGGCCAACTTTAGGTAATTTAGTAAGGTTAATTGTAGTTATTAATATACCTTGTCCTATATATGAGTGTATTATATTGAAGATTTTGGCTATACGTTTTAGTTATATATCTACCACTGAGACGATTTCATTCCTTCTTTAATTATGCAGGGGTTATAAGCGATTCTTCAAACGAACTGCCTTGGAGGCTTCTGATTATCTTAAAGATGACTGTCTGTCAATTAATTGTAGTGTTGGCGTTGTTAGATCACATACCGAGGGACCCAAGTCGTATACGATACCAGTGCCTTCCTCTAACATTACTCAGCATTTTGGCCAACTTCTAGAAAGTGGAGAGGGAACTGATGTTTCATTCGAAGTTGATGATGAGATCTTTGCAGCTCATAGCTTGGTCCTTGCAGCTCGGTCACCTGTGTTCAGAGCACAATTATTTGGTCCGATGAAGGACCATAACATGCAAAGCATAAAGGTTGAAGATATGCAGCCTGCCGTCTTTAAGGTAGATGCCTCTTGAGTGTTTGACTAATTTAATGTTCTACTATGCTTCGTCATATGCTTTCGTGATCCTATGGATTGTTCTTTAATTTGATTCTGGGCATACCATTTGCACATTGGACAACTTGCCTTATTTCTTCATCATCTAGACTCTCCCCAGAGTCTAAGAAAACCATGGATGTTTGCCCCTGTTGGCTTAATGTTAAACTATGCTACTGATAAGGTTAGTTTTTTCTGGTCATTGCCCTTGTTGCTTGGCAATCTCCTTTTTGTCTGAAGTTGCGTTGATCTGGAGTCCGGGACCAGTAGAGGGTTTGCATGCCACATCTGGTTGGTCGAGCTGTAAAAATTTTAGCAGATCAAGGCCTATGATGCATGACGCCAACCTGGCATAGATGGGAGGCTCACAGTTTAAGACTTACTCCTTAATGTTGTACAGTGATGGTCATAGCATATTGTGTAAATTAGCTCTCTTGAGTCTTTTGACATATTGGAGAATCAGAGTTAAGAGTTGATGGAAAAGACCTGTATATACTCATCTATGTCAGCAGATTGTTATCAGCATTTTGTGGATTGAGAAAATCATCACAGATTGATTTTCCCTCCCTCTTAGCAATACTTCTGGTTTCAATACTACTGGTTTCACTATGTAGCTTTCATGTTAAGTGTTAAATCATGTAGGTGATTTTTTTTCCTCACACATTGTTCTACATAATGATAGCTTACAGTTGTTTAAAATGCTCTAGTGAACTTCTATTATTGTTGCAATTATTTATTTAAATGCACTATGATGACTATTTTAATATATAATGCGCTCTGCTATACTATATTCGTAATTGTAATTGCTCCCTCACTCCAGACACCAGATTAGTGATACCTCATGGTTGAAGTACTTAAAAGCAAAACCAGCTCCCCTGTCTCCCTTGATTTCCTCTGACTGAAACCAACTGAACAGCAAGAAGAGAGAGAAAAAAAGGGGGGGGGGGTAGAGTAGATCTCCCAACAACCATGAACTCCATACTCACACAACCGCACTATTTAGTAATTCTACTGCTTATGTTTCTGAAAGTGTTGCATGACCAGACACAGTTCTGATCTGTGTCATTCAAACAATAACTTCTTATTATAGCAAAGAAATGAAAACTTCTCTTCACAGGTATTTATTTAGTAAAACACTAACCAGATATTACATGCCTTTGTCATGAATTTAGTTTATTTTCTTGTTGGTTTTTTATATTCTTCGTGTCAGAGGTCATTCCACTCACAAGGTATGGTCTTTTGAACTTGGATGTAATTAACTTGCTACTTAACCTGTTCTTCCAGTTCTCTTTTCCAATGCAGGTTAATTGTGCTTCAGAATTATTTCCGGGAGTTTATTGTTTTGTGTTGGTTACTTCCAGAACTGTACACTGATACTACTACTACCACTTATTGTAGAGAAATCGTACACTGTGATGGCTACTACTGTTAGAGAAATCGTACTAAAGGAGTTTGATGTACTACTATTCTATGCTGTTAAAATATGATAAGTGGGTACTGTATTATTGCCCACATCTAAACCTACCATAATGAATTTGTTTCCAAGTAAAAGGCTTTTTCTGAGACTTCATAAAGGAAGAAATCAGGACGAACTGGATGGCTCCTTTCATCCAGGCAGCAGCGGTTTGCTGGTTTCGCTGTTGACTTTGATTTTGAGCTCTTTGTTCTTTGTCTGCAAATAGATATGTTATTCCTGATTCTATTACAGAAATGAAAATTTTCTAATCTTTATAAAATCTTGGGGCCTGGGCTATTGTGCTTCAGTTATTTCAAGGTGAAAAAATAGTTGAATTTTTCTGTAGATTATACTTTTTCTTTAGTAGTTGTTTGGTTTGCTGCAATTGTAATTTCAACACATATATCAGTGTGGCATGCAACTGCAGTTGCAATTACTGTCGCATGCTGCTGTTGATGCAGTTGCTAGGATTAGTTTTATAACTTTGCAAGTTGCACGTGCCTGTATTGAAACTTGTTTTAATTGGGGTATCAGAATTGTTGGACTAATATTCAGGGTTAGTTACACTGGGAATTACAACTTTAAACTCCATGTGCAACAGTGACTTATGTCCAAATTTGAGTAATTCCTTATTTGCAACTGGAGGGGTCTTTTTGCAACTACAACTGCAACTGTATTTATCGGTTCTGCAACTAATCCAAGATATAATTGTTCTTGTAACTGCAGTTACAATCTACGGCTATGGCTGCACGACCTTGTTGTGAGCTTGGTTTAATTTCATTCTGTCGTGTGAAAGTTGAAACTAACCAGAGTCAAAACTTAATCTACTCGGCTTTTTGCAGGCTTTACTTCACTTCATTTACTGGGACTGTCTGCCTGATATGGATGATCTTGCTGGTGTGGCTTTGACGTTAATGGCTCAACACTTGCTCGCAGGTGCAGACAGATATGCATTGGAGAGGCTTAAACTACTCTGCGAAGATAAGCTCTGCCAGGATGTATCAATTAACACAGCAGCAACTACTTTAGCTTTGGCCGAGCAGCATCATTGTTTTCAGCTTAAGTCTGTTTGTCTCAGATTTATTGCTTTGCCTGAAAATCTTAAAGGTAACTTATCTTGTCTTCTACTCCACATTTGCTTAAAATTCTAATTAATAAATTGTAACATGCATTTTATTCTTGCATTACACAAGTAATGTACTCCAGGGAAATAGTTTCCAGGATTTGATTACAATGTAGCAAATAAACAATGTAGCAAATAAACTCGCAGGCAAGCTGAACCTGTCAGTTGGCGGGTTGAATTACTAGTGTATTATTCCCATATAAATGTTTTCCTTTTTTGTTTATAAAATCGTCACATCACAATATCTGTTTTCAAAAGTAAAAGCACCTTATTCCAATTTATAGTTGGACCATCATCCTTCGTGTCACATATCATATACCTGTTAGTCCTGATCTTCTTGTAATTTGCATATATCTGACTTTTGATGTCAGGGCCTCTTAATGAAATATCTTCATGCTTGATGCTATTTGTTACATCATCCCTTAGTATCCCCCTTTGTTGCTATCTGTGTGTGCGAGTGTGTGCGTGGGTGAGTGCATGCATGTCATTTTTTACGTTCTTATGTGATGCATCCAGAGGTTGTTGACTCGAGATTACTCAAACCATTAGAACTGTAGGCCATTGTGATTCTGATCATCATTTTGGTCACTTGTTTCACAGCTGTGATGCAAACTGAAGGATTTGAGCATTTGAAGGTCAGCTGCCCATCCATATTGTCAGAGCTCTTGGAACACGTGGCAAAAATGGGAGAACATTCAGTCAAAGCAGGGGTACATGTGATTGAAGCGCCACTTGATGGCAGCGATGTTAACGGGAGACGAGTGAAGCCTCGAATAACATAGAGTGGAAGAAATACTTGTTTCTTACCTTCTCCTTTCCATTTTTTTCTGTAAATCAACTAGCTATTATTGGGTTTCCAAATTTCTTCTATATACCTGTTATGTATGACATGTTGTAAGCTATCTCATAGTGTGTGTACTTAGACCTTTGTAGTTGTATGTGGGGTTGTGGGTTGTTCAGGAATTGTGTGCTTGTTCTCGTGTAAAAGGACAAACCTGTGAAAATCAGCACATAACAAGTGTAACGAAAATTGTACGAAGATGTAGCTGCAGATGCCAAGTACTCCTGGAGTGCCTACTTGTTAACGGTACTTCGCACTTGCAGTCGGAGGTTGCTCTAGAAAAAATGCCACAGTGGAAGCTTGCTTGGTGTTGATTGTGTTTTAAACTTTGAAGAATTATTGGCGTCATAAACATTCCAGTCAAATCTGTTTGCCATTTTTTTTTAAACTTTGTTTGTGTAATCCCTCGAAGGATGATAGTTATTGTTACACTTCAAGTACTACTACTGTACTGATACGCTCGAGTTTGATTTATTTGGTCAATAGTTCCTTCTTGGATGGTGCTCGATTATCTAAGCTGAATTGCATTGGATTTTATTCTTGTGGCTGTAGCCCGTAGGCCTGTCTTTTTCTTTTTTGATATACTCCTTTCTTTGTGAATGCGAGCATACAAATAGCGTATACCAACGGCTTATAACATATGCTTTAAAGAAATGATGTGATAAAAATTTCTTCATAGTGGTCTTAACATATTACAGTATACATGAGATGAAAAGTAGACTATTTGAATTCTTTCAGAATTAGATAACTTGAGCAATAGTTTTTCCCTTCTCGCAAATAGCTTGAAATTCGAAGTAAGGGTGCAGATGTTTCTTATTTTAGAAGTTGAAATTTAAAAGCAGATTGCTGCACAGTTAATCCCTTCTTCATAATATCCATCTTTTTATAATATTCTTAAAAAAAAGAAGGAAAAAAAAAGTTGGCTTACTGAATAAGCATGTGGATAGTATTCCAAATTTGTAAATTTAAAGTAGATGGCTTAACCATTTATCACTCGTTTCTAATATTTCTCCTTTTTTTTAATATTACAAAAATATAGAAGATGTCGTGTGACCATGTTAGATAAGATATAAAGAACTTTACATGTAACCACTAATTTATCATTTCTATAATTCCTTTTAAGATGTAAGGCTAATAGTAAATTACCATTTTCTTTTTATATATAAAAATGGTGTTATCAGGTACACATACTTTAAGATAAGGCATATCTAATTATCTATGCGTACTCTAAGGGTGCAGTTGTGTTGTGCCCCTAAAAACATTTAAATTTGTATCTAGATGATTTTTTTCTAAATTCCACCCAAACACCCAAGCTATCTAAAAATACTAAGGACATTAATACCAATTTTGAATTAGCCCATTGGAAATCAGAAGTTCATTTAAAAATTCCAACAGTATAGTATGTCAATATGCATTTTCATCGGAACTATATTTTTATAATATTATACATATTTTAGATAAATAGACACTGGTTTTGCTAAGAAAATTTTCTAAATCCGCCATTGTTTTAAGAGTAGATATGATGTACAATCTTCAACCAAAAAAAAAATGTACATGAACTAGCATTTTATATATTGGATACGAAAATGACACGGCATATATGAAATATTTTAAAGATGTTCTATTTATTTATTTGTTTGGCTTTGAGTTATCCATCAAAGGGATCCATAAGGATAGACAACTGAAAATTTGAATTCCACTCGGGCATTATAAAAATGTCTTGTTTTGTTTTTTCTTTGCGTGAAGAAAAACCCAATGTGTCCCATTTAAAGCAGAGAATATGAAAGTTATTTAGCATCAAAATTAAATTAAAATTTTCTTGAATAATAAAAATTAGGAAAACACTACAGGCATACCCCCAACCACACCTTGGGGCACACCCCCTATCTCAACTACAGTGCAAGGGGCCAACTTTAGATTTTTTTAAAAAAAAATCTAAAGTTGGCCCCTTGCACTGTAGCTGAGATAGGGGGTGTGCCCCAAGGTGTGGTTGGGGGTGTGTGTGTAGTGCCCCTCTAAAAATTACGTCAAGCCCTGGAGTCAAAAAAATTGGCGACCTGAACGCTAAGGAGTCAAATCCAGGCGTGCTTACCACCCGACCCGACCCGACCCGACCCGACCCGACATCAAGTAAAGCCATATATTACTGCTTGAAACTCCAAAGCGTGAGCGCTCCTCGCCTTCTACAGTTCTACTCGCGTCTTGGCCCTCGATCTCTCTCTCGATCCCAAATCAAATCGAAAAGATGGTACCTTTCTTATTCTCTTTCCCTCTTTTTCATCAAATTAGGGTTTCTTTCATCGACCCCAAACCTCCATCAACTTCTCAAAGTTCTAAAGTTTCTTGTTCATACTGCAGCTGTTCTTCTCGTACTTCAAGGAGTTGGTGGGCAAAGAAGTGACAGTGGAGCTCAAGAATGATCTAGCAATCAGAGGGATCCTTCACTCCGTCGATCAGTACCTCAACATCAAGCTCGAAAACACTAGGGTCGTCGATCAGGACAAGTATCCTCACATGGTTCGTTCTCTTTTCCCCCTCCCCTTAATTTGATTTTCTAGGGTTTTGTTCTTTGCCTGTTAATTTGAGGTTTTTTCCCGGATGGAAGAGGATGAGTTGGTGTAATACTCTAATCAGAAACGGGGAATTTTCAATGGGTGCATTGGAACTGAATTGGGGGTTTAGGGTTTTGGATTATTAGGGTTTATGAAGATTTAGTTGCTTGTTTTAAGGAGTTTTAAGGAGTAGTATTGTTTGAATTCACTCAGTATCAACGGGGTCAGACAGGAGATAAGTTATTTTTATCAGCTTGGATTGAGGAGCGCGAGACTTGGCTGCAGTTCTTGGTAATGGGTTTATACCAGGTTATGTCCACCTTTTTTTCTTTATAACGTTTCATTTGTCATAAAACATAGGGATTGAAATTTAGTATGATGTTATGGATATTGTAAAAGCATTTGTAAAAGGCAAATTTGTGTATTTTTAAAATTCATTGAGATATCATGGGCTAGTGGTAGCTTAGTAGCTTACACATAAACGGTCAAACAATGCATTCATAATATTGTAGACAGGACAGTTGAGTTTAACAATACAAATTAGTGAAGTGATTTTAACAATATTGCCTTACATTGTAAGATTATTTATACTGTAAAAGCCTTTGTAACATTCTGCTTGTGGTAGCTTAGCTTAAGTGTAAGCAGTCAAAAAATGCCCTCATAACAATTTATACAACACAGTAGAGTTTAACAATATAAATCAGCAAGGAAAAGTTCAATCATCACTATAAAATATAAATACAATGAATCTTGAAAAGTGCTTAATGAGAAACAAGAAACAAAGAAGTCAAAGATACTGGGGATCGAGAACTGTTGCCTTGACTTTATGATGGATATGAGCCATTGGTTATTAAGGTGTTGATCTGAAACTAACTGAAAGTAGAATAAACACAAGGGAAAGAATAATAAGGTCTTATTCACTGATACTGCCGATTGTTACTTCATAATTTAACAACAATAACAGCAATAAAATCTTCATTCCAAAATTTTGGGTCGATTCTACACATCAATTCTGATAAGAGGGGGTGGAATTGAATCAAATCGAATAGAAGGAGATTTGAATTTGAACACCGTTGGCTTTCATTTTTCGAATGCCTATATTTATCTGAATTTGATTCTTTTGGTATTGTAGGTACTCGGTAACTATTAGTAATTTTTGTTTAAAATCCTTAACCTCAGATCTATTCCTCCAATCCTCCAAATCTCATCTTTCATTGACGCCAAAAACTTACAATGGCTTTTACAAACATTTGAAAAAGATGATGTAAACAAAGAGATGTGAGTCCGAGACTTCAAGTAAAGAGAAGCCAGGAGACTGATGTCAAGAGGGGAAAAAAGGGCATATGGTACTATTTGTGCGGGTTGGGTGTATAACAAAAGCTTGGAGAAAAGGCTACATTGCACTTAAATACCTTACAGTTTACCAAAGTTCGTACTCATATACTCTCACTTGTATTTGTTTGTTCTTAAATACCATATTGTTTTATTTCATTTCGTTAAACTTGATAAATGTTGTTTGAAAAAGTCTATTGAGACTAAAATAGCCTTCATTGTTAAAATCTGCCCTAGGTTCCCAATTCTTCACAATCTCTGCATCTCAATTTCTGATCAATGGATTTATTTATGCATTTGTGTAGTTTTGGTGTATTTTGGTTAATGGGTTTGAGTTATCTTGAACCAATTTGTTTTTTTTAAAAAAATTATCTTTTGAAATGAGATAATTTTGGGTGGCCAATAACAAACCCGAGTGTCATTCTTTTCAACACTAAAGTCAGTGACCTGATAAACTTTATGGTGGCTAACTTCACAGAGTTGCTTGATTGGGAGAAAAGGGAAGAAGATAGATCCATGGGTTGAGATGAGAGAGAAAATGGTCATTGTTATTTTAGATAAAATTAAGGCTTGAATTGTCCTAAATATGACACATGACAATTAACATGGGAATAGTCTAGAGAGTATCACGTTTTAGTAATAGAAGGTACATGTGCAACATTAAAAAAACATTGGAGTATACAAGTGCAGCAAAATACAAGTGAGTGTATACAAGTGCAATTTTTGGTAAACTATAAGGTGTTTTAAGGGAAATTAAGCATGGGAAAATTTTAGGCCAATGCATAGTTTCTCTCTCAAGCTCATGAAAATTTATATGTTCCTATCTGATTAATATCCATGTGCACCTGCTTTCAGTTTTTCGTCCCAATCTCATTAGTATTTATAATTTGTGGTTGGCTGCATAATGAAAGTTTGGGATGCATAGAACTGGTAATGTTAAGTGTAATAAGGTAAGTTTATTTACTTAAATGTGAATATAATTGAATAATTAATAATCAACCGAATCAAATATATTGTTGGTTAAATTCTCTTTGTTTATACTATAAAAACCGAATACTAAAAATCATTCGTTTACGGTTGGGTGAACTACTTAATTCTCTTTGTTAATTATTTAGTTCATTTCTACCCTAGTTAAGAGCCATCTCCTCAATTAAATCAACCACTATATATCCTTATACTTTCTTTCAAGTTTCATCCAAGTTCTCTAGGAGCTATATTTGATATTCATTGTTCTACTATGTTCCATTCACTTCCTAACTTATTATCCTCGGTTTTATATGCCCAATCCATTTTAATCTTTCTCCTTCATTTTTATTCTCTATTGGGCCAAACTATAACTTCTTTAAGCATGCACTTATTTCACGTCCTATTCCTTAGTGATTTTCATTCATCCATCTTGGAGAAATTAATAAAGATGAGATTGTCGATTGTAACATTTGAAGGTTCTTACAAACTTCGCTGATGTTCACACACAATAAGGCAATTCTCAAATTGTTATAAAGTCCCTGATTATACATTTTTATGAAATAAGTTGGTTACTAATCATCCAAGATATTGTAAAATTAAGCAGCTTGTAAAATACTTGAGCAAAAGCTATTAGAGAGAAGTACTCCAGAGGGACTGTGCATTGCACAGTGCATTGTACAGTGCAAGGACGTTCTAATGAACGGAACCAAATCTTCTGCAAACTGATGCGAGGGACACATTGGTTATAAGAAAGAAGTGAAACATAATGATCTAAGTGACCAGCTTCCCAAGTTTTCTCAAGTGATTACTTACTTGGTAGAACGGTACCCTCTAACTTGTTAAAAATCTACGAGAATCCATTACAGTTTCATCAGAAATCTATTGTGTAGCACTAAGTCAATATAGGTGCTAATGGAATATGCTACATAGCCTCCTCCATCCCTGTTACTTTTTGTGATTAGATGAAGATATCTCTCTATAACTAATATATCTTGCACTTTGTAGTTATATATATGCCAGTATGTGCAGACTTTCTCCCAATCAAAGATAGCCAATACCTATAAATTTGGAAATATTCTTTTGATGGGTCCTGGACAAGAAACCTTTTGTTTTTAATTTTACCAATTTAATTTTCGAAGAAGAAAAATTCAATTCACAACTTCTTGAAGTTAAGTAATAGCTAATCTGATCAACTTTTTAGATTGGATGTGTCTATAGGCTGATCTACGTATTGAGGACAAGATTCAAGAAAGAGATGAGGTAGGAAGCAAGAAGCATGAAGTATATGAGAAATGGTTTGTATATGTGACTTGTAAATTCGGCTCATATAAATATGTTATTGTTGCTATTCATATCAATGTTGAAAATAACGTAAAACATAACGTAATACTTATCTTTTGATAATGTAAAATTCAAGACAACATATCACATATAGTATTAGTAGGTTACATATGTATCACTTATTTAAATATTTAAATATGCAATAAATACAAAATATTCCTTAGTGATTTATATAAATATAATCATCATAATTATCAAATATATCATCACGACAGTAATGATGGCACCAAAAGAAGTCATCAAAGCTTAACAAACAATTCAGACATACACTGCAGACTTATTTGTTTCAAGATTTAAACAAAGAAAATACATTGAAGTCTCTAACTCTATGATAAAGTTATATTGAAATAAGCAAGTAATAATGAAATAACGCATGTTATATTTAAAAAAGGTACAATACAATATACTGAATCAATGTATTCTTTATTTTAATAATGTAGATTTATGACGTGCTTACTTATTTTAAAATGTCACATAACATTTAAGGTTTGTTATGTACTTATGTTACGTAATGCAAAATAACGAGTTACGTAACAGATGTTTTTCAACAATGATTCATATTTGAAATAGCCTTTACGAAAATGACCTATTATATAATAGTATAATTATTATCTTTCGTCAAGGGGCAACAAACTCCATCTCATGTATAGTTTTTCGGGTAAATAGTAGTTTATCTGAAAGTATTTTTTTGATACTGGATGAACATGCGCTGCTGTGCACCAATATCCTGACTCCAGATGTGTTGAACATGCTAATTCTTGTTGGTAAATGTTTTATGTTTCTTTGGACACATAATTTTTTTGTTGAGGGAAGTGCTTTGTGTCGTAGGTGTGGAGTGCGATGTGCGTGCGTGTGGAGGAAGAAGAGATGATGGTAAAGAGGGATAAGGTGAAGCAGTTAGGAGGAGGTTGGAATTATTTAGAGAAAGAAGTGGAGATGATATTTGTGTGTGTCTGTGAGCGGTTGAGTGCGTACGTGCGGAGTGGGGCTTTGTGGGGGGGGGGGGGGGGGTTTTTTGCGGGGGGGGGGGGGGGGGGGGGGGGAGAGGGGAATAGTTTTTGGCGGTGCGGGTGTGAGGAGTGGGTAAAGAGAGAAATGATAGATAGTTGAGGAGGGTATGGGGAGGAGCTCGAACTCTGAATGGATTGAGGCTGGTGTAGATTACAGGAAAGATGGAGAATTATAGCAGAGAAAAGCTCGGAGTTTTATATTTGAACGAGGAGAGGGGCAGGGAAAAGGAGAGAAAATGGGGATTGAAACGAAGGTAGATGGCTTGTCAGTAGTTATAAATTGGAGATCCGGTGAATCTCAGCTTGCTTTATCATCGTGTTTTCAGTATCTCACTCTGCCTTGTGCTTTTACTTTTATATTTTTTCCTTTCTCCTACTATTCTATTGATTCTAGTCCTAGAATGAAAAAATTGCTTGTGTCGTTTAGATATGTTCGGAGGCAAAATGTAGACTGAAGGAGGGGAAACTTCAATATTGTTAGTTGGTCTGTATTAGATGCAGATCTCAAATAGTTTGTACAAAGCTATGAACATGGTAACACAACTTCTTAATAGAATTGAATGGAAGATTAGGATTCATGTAATGGACCCGAAAAATTTGGGATTAAAGCTGTGTTGTTGTTGTTATATATGTTTTTAAACCGTATGTTAGATAATCTAACATCTAACTTCCCCATTTCCCTTTTTTGTTATTTTTGACTTAAGGTTGTGTACTTTTTGCTGATTCCATATTTCAAACTTAAACTCCTTGTTCTGCAATCACTTAGAAATGTATTTGGTTTTGGCCTGGGCTTCTTTCATATTTGTACTCCAGGAAAGAGAAAGTTTTTTATTTAAGGAGTTTTTTTAATTAAATTCTTGCTCTTCCATCAATGCACTTGCTAACATAAATTTTCTTGTTGTGCAGTTGTCCGTTAGAAACTGTTTCATCAGGGGATCTGTTGTCAGGTATGTTCAGCTTCCACCTGATGGAGTTGATATTGACATACTTCATGATGCCACCAGAAGAGAAGCGCGCGGTGGTTGATTTGTTATGTTTTTAGTTGCCTAGACTCTTTTGGTTGCCTTACAAACTGCTGTATTGCTTGAAAATTACTTGATCCAGATTACTGACATATGTGAAGTTGAAGAAACTGTGCACTTGGTGATACTTCAGTTTCATTATTCTCATCGCTAGTATTTCTTCTTTCATGTAAAAGGAATTTATTTTAAGATGTGATGTGAAACATACTGCTGGAAAAACATGAATATGAGGTTGGGTGGGTTTCATTAAGGAATATGTTCAGTTTTTTATTTGAAAGATTTGTCTCATTTGAGCATCTAAATTGATGCACTCACGGACAAGCATCTTATCTCTGCATATGGCAATCTAGTTGGGGTTGCTCATCGTCCGATGCAAATTTTTTGTCCTGAAAGGAAATAGCATCGCAGCGTTGTAACTCTATACTTTCTGCACTTTTCAAGTACTTAAGCTAATGTTGCCTTCAGAAGGGTAATCATGTAGGTTGCAAGCTTTTTTTTGAACCCTCAGTCTTTTTGGTTACTATTTCCTCATGTTGGAGAGTATTGTGTAAATGGACGCGAACTTGGCATAGACAAATATGAAAGCATTTGGTCTACATACGTAATCTATACTGCCTCCTAAATATGTGAATATTTGTAGGCACTTTTGTCAGTAGAGTATTATTGCAGTGATCTCAATGTTTTCAAAGTGTTAGAATGCTCCATAAGGAAGTAAGCAGCTGTGAAGGAAGGCAACCGAAGAACATTGTGCAGGGCGAATCATATCCATGTCAAATATAATAAATGATGTGTGATTTAAGAATAATTTCTTCAGTGTCAAATAAGAAGGGTTTGGTTCACCTATTTTATGGAAAAGTTTTGAGAAAACACTTGACAATGAGTTATTGTAAATAATAGATTTCTGTAAATTTCTATAAACTGTGTTTGGTTCAACATTGAATTTACAAAAAAAAATTCTGTAAAGTTTACAAAAATTATTTTTCACTAAAAATGGGTGAAAAACACCAGGACATCTGACGCATATATTAAAAAATTAATTAAGTACACCAATACCGTTCCCTATGTGATTTCTCATGAGCATTGTTAGTAAGCTATTTTCTATAAAGTGATGTCCAACCAAACAAAAGAAAAAGAAAACAACATATTTTCTATAAAGTTAGAAACTTTTTCATACTTTGAACCAAACAAAGAAATAGCAAAAAACAAGAAATATGATACTCTTTGAGTTCTATAAACTTTTCCTACAAATTTTATAGAAATACAAGGAAATCTATATTTTGGGTGTTTTCCTTTTCTTATAATTTATAGAAATTGAACCAAACACCCCCTAAGAGGATGCAAATTCATAACATAGTATCATAGTTCTGCACAGTGCACATGCAACTAGTACTTCTGAGTATCATAGGTTTCTACTTCAAAGATGCCTGATTCCAGGAGCTCTACTTGACATATTTTGCAAACCACTCCATCATATCTCGATGAGCTTCTTCTGCCCTCTTCACAGCATTCTCATCGTTCGCATCATAACGTACAGTCCATCCATGTGACACCCCTGGAAAGATCTTCACATAGCTCTCAATCTAAACAAACAAGCAGCAGACAACTTATGATCTCTTTCAGTTTCCCTCCCAAAATAACAACAACAACAACAACAACAATAATAATAAAATTACCATTGATGAATCTATACCATATATTAAGAAAAACTCCTTTTTGGTCTTTGTGAGCCACTCTTTCTTTTAATTCCGAAAATATCCTCACACTTAAAAAAGTAGTTGTCAATGCTCTCACGCTTGAATAAACCAGCAAAAAATGCTGTCACAACTTGTATAAATCAACGAAAATTCCCTCACTCTGACAAAATTAGAGGGAGTTCTCTCACATTTGGAACAAATCACAAAATGCACTCAAATTTGACACTCGACTACAACAACCCCCACGTTTGATTTCATGCATGCATCGCGTGCATTGGAGTACTACTATTTGGTGTTATAACATCCTTTTGAGGAGGCATTATAGACCAGCACCATGATGAACAATTCATAAGATCAGTAGATTTTATGAATGATTAATCACCCATCAGTATCTGATGAACGTAAAAGTACCCGGCGCAGTCACTACAACACAACATTCATATCTAAAGCCAATTAGTAGTTGTCATACTAATGAACATACTGCTGACATCACTATCCTCAGAGAAAATCAACTTCAACATGGACGCCTAGTGTTCTACCCTTTGATTTTCAATTTCCTGTTTGCATACTTCTGTGTTTGTTTACCAAGTACATGACGTTATAGAAATAATAACATGGTTATATTTTTCATGATGAAATTGAACACTCTTTCTCCTCAGATGATGATATTTCAACGCCTTCACAACTGCAATTACTTGTTTTATGAGTATGCATTTAAATGTGTTGTAACCGATGTCATATTGAGGTTCTAAGGCGCATACTTATGTGACTAACAAGTACAGTTACAAACTTCCATAACCAGAATCGTTGGATAAAACCCATTTGAACAATTGATTCCAAATAAATAGTCTATGTTTATGCATGCGAGAAGCAAGCCTCCAATGATTCACTGAACCTAACAGTGAGTCTAGAGGAGAAAATATGACACATGGAATTGCATTGAAGCTGATAACTCAATAATCATAGTAACACCATAAGATCTAGAGACATGACATCTTCCCCAAAAAAGGATAAATGGTTTTACCTCCTTTTTGGCTGACAAAATCTCCTCGAACTGTTTTAACAGTTCAGGTGGAGAGATGTGGTCAACCTCAGCTCCAAGTACAGCAATAGGCGATTTGATCTCTGGAAAGAAGCAAGTAATTAACAGGCATCTAAAAAATCGAAACAAATAAAAACAATCATGCGAATAGGTTAAAATAATCCAAAATTTTTTGTCACTATTTTTTTTACATAAAAGTTGCTTAGTTCATCAGAATCTTCAACTAGAATTTGATGTATTGATATGACATAAACCTTTGATATCTTCTACAGTGACGAACGAAGGGTGCAACATCACTCCAGCTTTAATGTCACCAGTCTTTGCTAATTCTGCAACAACCTTACCTGAAAACACAATTAACGATAAGATCAGGAAGACTTACGAGAACATGTTGTTTATC
This sequence comes from Asparagus kiusianus, assembly GCA_022839385.1. Lineage (NCBI taxonomy): Eukaryota > Viridiplantae > Streptophyta > Magnoliopsida > Asparagales > Asparagaceae > Asparagus > Asparagus kiusianus. The sequence goes on from BQKN01066089.1 coordinate 114,972, forward strand.
AAAAGGAAAAAGAATCCTTACCTCCCCAACAAAATCCTGCAGCTCCAACTGCAGAAGCACCTCTCTCTTTCAATGCTGTAACAACTGGTTTTGCATCTTGAAATCCCTTATCCTATACACCATAATAAAATTTGGAAGTTCAGTGATTGTCTAGAACATATTCTGGAAAAGGTCAAGAAGAGAACTCCAATTTTCCATGAATAAAATGATACCCGAGCAACATTACCCTAAAGAAAGGCTAATTACGGATAGACCCCCTAACTATTGCCCAATTGTGGATAGACCCAGGTGTTCCATTGTTGCAGATAGACCCCCTGTACTATAGCACGGTTGCGGGTGGGCTCCCCTAGTGAATTTGTCTGACTCTTTTCTCAGGAGGTCTATTTACCAAAAAGCAATTTTCTTTCTGTGAGGGTAAAGAGTCAAAAAATCTCATTAAGGGGTCTCTCTGCAGCAATATAACTACAGGGGGTTTGTCCCCAGTTGAGCAATAGCATATGGGATCTATCACAATTAACCGGAATAAAACAGGGCAATTGACAATACTGGATGTGACTATAGATCAAACATATATATGACAATATCCCATCAGATATCTGCAACATTGGCATTTCATAAGTATGTGAATGTTTGAAATATTTAATTCCACAGCTACTCAAAATTCATGTTGGACCATCCAAATTACTAGTTAGTTTTGTAGGAGCAACATTTACTTGGAAATCGGTCTGTAGGGCCACGGCATACAGTTTATGTAGAATCAGAATCAGACGGTCAAGCTTGAAATTCTAAGGTAGAAGTGTAAGTGCATGCATTATTAAATTACAGCCAGAACAACCATTCAAATTGTCAAGTAAAAACCATAATGATACAACATAATCTATAGTTACATTCGTGAAGAGAACAAACCGTGCCATGAGATTGAACCCAGGTTTTTATAGGCATCTTAGCAGGATCAAATGGATCGCCATAGAAGAAATCAGGAACCACAACAAAATATCCAGCAGCTGCAACTTTGTCTGCAAGCTTCCTGTTACAAGAAAATATTATTGCAGATAGGAATATAAAAGCCCATGTTGGTAGCTAGCTAGCAAGTAGAACTTTTTCAATGTTCTTCCTGTTCAATTCAAGAGCTCCGGTACCTTATCAGTTAGGTGTAGAAAAAGAAGGGGGGAAAAGAGGCACAGGGGGGGGGGG
>BQKN01066089.1:147118-161518 GCA_022839385.1 Asparagus kiusianus
ATAACTCCGAGGGCTTTTCTGTCCAGAAGATTCCAATCTTCTTCCTCCATACCCTTCGGCTTCTTCCCCGAGAGAGGTTGATACAGATTTTTCTGATACAGATAATCCTCTATCTGCATTTTCCAGAATCCGAAATCTGATCCATCAAACTTCTCTAATCTCACTTTCCCTTCATCTGCGGCCATGGCTCCCACTTGAATCTGACTTCCTCTAGATCGTTTCACGCTCTGATACCAGTTGTTGGGAATTAAACGCCGAAATCCCTAATGCAACAGAAACGCAGAATAGAAAAAGTACACCAAGATTTACGAGGTTCGGCAACTGCCTACGTCCTCGGGAGCCACACAGTTAATTTCTTATTTAATCTAACAAGAAATTACAAATCAAGAGCAAATCTCTAAACTGAGATTCCTCAAACAAACACTGTAGCTACAGTGTTAATACCCACAATAAGATCCCCTCTTCTTTTATTTTCTCTCTCTTCTCTAATCCCCTTTCAAAACACCGTTGAAAAAGCTGGGATTAAATGAAAATCGCTGTTGCGATTTTAGGAGATGTAAATGAGATACTCTAAAACATCAATAGGTTTATCAAGGGCAAAAAAGGCAAAAAAAATTAGCAAAGCTGATAATAACGTTTATTAACTGACAGGTATACCTCATATCTGACACATAAAACCTCTTCATATTGTTTCAGTAGTTCAGGAGGAGATACCCTGTCAATCTCAGCTCCAAGGACAGCTGTGTGGGCTTTAATTTCTAAAATGACACAGAACACAGAATCAAACACATAAAGATAATTATGAAATCATTAGTTTTGCAACATGTTGCGATAAGGCGACTCGAACAAACTCAAGGTCAGTTAACACGTGTATATACCTCTGATATCTTCAACAGTAACTGGAAAGTAATGCGTTTAACTTTGTCAGATTTGGATATATTATTCGTTATAAATCTAGATAATTTCAAGTTCAGAGCAAGATATTTATCTATACGGCCCCAGCAATATCCAGCAGCCCCTATTGCAGTAACACCTTTATCTTTTAAAAACGCAATAACTGGTTTTGCATCTTCGAATCCTTTATCCTACACTAGAAGATGTTCTACGATATCAGCAGTCACTGTTGTGGCACTCAAAAAGGGTTACTTGCAGACGCACTCTCTTACTACAAAGTTAACTACTTATAACGTGCACTTATACTCTCTGATGCCCTAATAGGGTTATTTTTTCGATCCCTACATAAAAAACAGAATAGGGGTCTCTCTGTAACACACTGAAATATCAGAAGATCTTTGTGCAACACAATGTCATCATGACGAGTCTAAGGGCTTATAAAAAAAGGTTAAACGGTCATCAGTTTACATAGGTAGTATACGCAATTAAACTCTTAGAGCAACAATAGAAGTCAATGTATTGAGCAGATGATAATGGAACATACAGTGCTGTGATCTTGTAACCAGGTTGTCACATCAGTTTTGCCATGAATATAGGGATCCCCACTGAAAAAATCAGCAACTAAGACGAAGAATCCAGCAGCCAGCTTTATCTGCAATCATCCTTTGCATAGAATTGGATTGCAATCAGTATTTGTGCTTTGAGAACTAAACTGAAACAAGTTATTGCGCAAATTGGAAAATGTTTAGTACCTTAAGTTTGGTGCTTCATATCCTGCCACAAACGATGATCATTGTCAAGATACAAAAATTAGCAAGTTTCAGAAATCTTGTATGTAGCTTGTATTTATAAGATGCAAACTACAAAAGAGAACCCCAAATGTGAGACCCCCAAGTGTTTAATCTCACATCGAGAAAGTGTGAAATGTTTTAGTGTCTTAAGTAGATATGTCCAAGGCTTTAGTGTAATAAGTGCTAGCACTTTTTGGCAGTGGATTTAGCCAAACAACAGCTTACACTCAGTGGGTCTCATGGCTTATATAGCACCAACGGGCTTGGGGGCCCGGAGGTGTGACATATGTATCAGAGCAGTTGCCAGCCGAAGTATGGAGCTAAATGGTATGTGAGAGCCCCATGGTTTAGTCCCACATCGGGAAAGTGTGAAATGTTTGAGTGGCTTAAATAGATATACCCAATGCTCAATTGTAATAAGTGCTAGCACTTTTTGATAGTGGATTTAGCCAACAATGTGTTACACTTAGTGGTTCTTATGGCTTATACTCGGGCCAACGGGCTTGGGGACCCAAAGCATGACAAATGGTATCAGAACAGTTGCCAGCCGGAAGTGTGGAGTTAAGTGCTATGCCAGGCTAAGTGTTACACCGCGTGAGCGCGGTGGGAGCGACCTCTAAAGCCCGTAGAATTCAACTCTTGAGTCCATACTGCCTAGTGGTACTGGGATGTGCCACTTGTCATGTCGCGACGAGTACGTCGCATACATAAGGTAGGGTGATTGTGAGACCCCCAAGTGTTTAGTCCTACATTGAAAGAGTGTGAAATATTTGAGTGGCTTAAATAGATATGCCCAAGGCTCAAGTGTAACTTAGCAGTTGATTTAGCCAAACAACGTGTTACACTCAGTGGGTACCATGACTTATGTCGTGCCAACGGGCTCGGGGCCGAGGCGTGACACTAAAATTGATCAGGGTCAAATTTCACATAATCAACCTTAAGTTTGGGTGTTTCTTAGATGACCCCTTTAACTTTTAAAATGCCACAAAGCCACTTAAGTTTTGAGGTTCTTAGAAGACCCCAACCAAACTTAAACATTTTTTCAGAAAATCCCCCTAACGCCTAATGGCGTTAGTTTGGGGAGCTTTTGGGGGGTTTACAAATTTTGAAAGTCAAGCAGTTATCTTAGAAATGCGCACACTTTGGGTGGGGTGGGGTGGGGGTGTTCACAAAACCCCCTTACGTTAGAGTGAAAGTTAAAAGTAAAACCGTTAGTTTAGGATGGGTTTTCTGACAAAACTTAAAGGGGTTTTATAACATTTTGAAAGTTAAAGCGGATTGTCTGATTATTCCAAAGCTTAAGGGGTTTTTTTGAAATTTACCCAACAATGTTTTTGTTGGATGACCCCAAATCACCCTCTTCCTCGTCCTTTTATTATTTTTTTCTTATATATATTCTGTATCTATTTTCTCTAGTTAATAATTTTCCTGATCATCTTGACTCGGTTACACAGTTAAGGAACGTCAAAGCACAGAATTCTATTAATACAAATATTTTAGGGGCGAATTTGATTAGCAACATACCAAAAACATCAGAGACAAGAAGAATGGCTAGCTTGGAATGAGGAGAGGATGTAGCTCTTGAGACCTCCGAGATTCTCAACGGTACCTCCTCCATAGCTGGAGCTCAAGCTTGGTGGATTCTCACAGCACTGTGAAGCTGAAGCCATTTCTTCTCATATCTCTCTTATGATTGTGTTTGTAGGGTGGGTGAGTTTTATTCTCTGGTGGGTATTTAAACTTGCATCTTTGAGCGCATTATTGTGTCATGGCTGAAATCATCAAGTTAACTTTCTCTCCCTAATTTGGCTCTGATTGGATCCCATTATGTTTACTTGTTTCTATTGTGTTTTTACCAAAAGCAAAATACTATGCGTTTGAAAACCATGATGTTTTTTTGAGCTAAATCATCCTTAAACCAAAAACACAATACTTATTTCAAAACACTTTTTAGGTGTTTTAAGTTTGGTATTTTGATTTTGAGTTTGAGAATGTCTTAATATAATATTTAACATAATATATTAAATGTATAATATAGAGTTATTATCAACATGCTTATTATATTATACTATACTATACTATATTATAGTTAATTTAATATATTAGTAATATTTATTAAATAATATAAAAATATAATAAATAAAATATATTATATAATAATATAATAACATATTAAATACCAATATTTAATATTTTAATAATGTATTATATAATAAATAAATAATAATAAAATATAATAAACTAAGAAAAAATAATAAAAAAGTTATTGGTCATAAATAATAATATAATAATAATATATTAATATACTATACAATAGTATATTTGCTATAATATTATTAAATTTTTAATAAATAAATTATAATAAAGTAATAATTATATAATATTATATAATAGTAACATAATTAATTATAACATAAGAATATAATAATAATATTATAATAGCATATTGTTAGTAAATGTAATATAATATATAAAATGTTAATATATTATGTAATAAATAATATAATTTATTATAAAGTAAAATAATTTTTAATAATAAAATAATTTATTGCTAACGAATATTAATGTAAAAATAATATATTCATAATATAATAATATTTATTAATATCATAAATACTAATATATTATTAAAGTACTATTAATAAACTCTTAACATATTAAAAACTATAATATATTATATAATATTAAATTATTTATTATATATTAATTTATTAATAACATACTAATAATAACATAATATTAACATTATTAATAATATTATATTATATAAATAATAGTATAATATTATATTAATAATAAAATAATATTATTATAAAAATATTAATATAATATACAGCCATAACAAATTGATAGACTGAAATAATTAAATATATAATTATTTGAAAATAATATTTAATAACTATAATATAATATAACTCATTAAAGTATAATATAATATTATAAAAATTTTTATAATATTATATTGCATTATATTTAATACTTATAATACTATAATAATGTAAACTAAATATTATAACATTTTGTTTATAATATATTTTATTGTAATTAATATATAATAATATATTAATAATATGTTTAATACTAATGTTATAATGAGTCAAACTAGTGTTGACCAAAAATACTTAACATGGTGTTTTGAAAATTTTTTAAGGGAAAAACACAACACCATGGTGTTTTTATAAAATCACAACACCATGTTGTTTTTTATAAAAATACAACAAGAAAAACACCATGACATCCAAACGAATCTAGTTTATGTTTTTTACCCACTAGTCTTAATCAATTAACTATTTGCTTTGAACAAAGTTAAACCTGGTTATTATCTCATTGTTAGGCCGGCTACACTGGTCCATGGCTGGAAGTCTGGAATAAGTTTGGGTTAAGCCCATTTTGATTTACGCCAATACAGTTATAAAATAACATTCATATTCTTAATCATAATTGTTTATCTGCCCAAAGTTTTTCATTTTCAAAGCCATCCATCATAATTGTTAGAGTTTTTTATGCATGCATGACACATTATGTATTTATCAATTAAATTTTTATTTTCAATCACAGTAGAATATTGTCAGAAACCTTTTCAGAGGGGGAAAACATTTCAAACTATAGATATGTACATGCTACATATCTAAATATCTCATCACATATCTTATTGTCGTTAATTGCTTCTTGCAGATTACTTCAGAATTTTTTTAAAATGTTTAAAAGTTATAAGTGGCGAAATTAGGAATTTCAACAAAGGGGGTCCAAAATATTATTAATTAAACATGGTAATATATAATTTTTTACACGGTTGATTAGTATCTAATAGAATGATCACTCATATGCTCATCTTTCATTGGGTGTCAAAGGTAATTCTTAATAATTTTGATTGCCGAAAATACTCTTTCGATAGTTGTCGTTGTAGAGAAGAAGACAAATGCCAATTTCGCCAACTTGTACATAGGATATACAAGTTGAATTGCAAAATTCCATATGATCTATTTAGATACAAGTTGATTGCTAAACTTCTACCAACCACAAAATCATCTCTCATATTTGGGATCAATGAAGTGGAAGTTATGAAGAAATTATGAAGAAGTTCATAAATAGATGCTCTTATATTTTACCGCCTATAATTATTAAATATCAACAACTTCTTATCTATCATATTTTTTTATCATTTGCTAACGGAAGTCCAGGGCCCCATTGCCGTCTTAGCGGTACCGCCATTGGTTATAGTAGTATTTCGCTAAAATGGAAAGAAAATTTAATAGGTTATTGTTTTCTGTGAACAGCGGTTGCGAGACACAAGCCGCGAGACACAAGCCGCGAGACACAATTGGTGTCTCACCAGCGACCGCTAGACACAAAACAGTGTCTCGCCGGTGTGACGCGCGCGAGACACCCGCGCCAGACACATAGTGTGTCTCGCGCGCGAGACACAAATGGTGTCTCGTGCGGGCTTTGAGACAGTCGACGAGATTTTTTAGATGCGGTTTTTAGGACTGTTTTCGGGTCTAATTCTTTAGGTATAAATAAGAACTCATTTCTAGGGTTTCCTAGAAGGTTTTCTAAGGTTTTAGGTGGCTGCAGAGAGAGTTTTTCAGATCAAAAAGGTAAGATCTTGAGGAGAGAAAAGAGAGAGAACTTGGAGCGATTGTACAAGAAAAAAGTCAGTTTTCTTGGGTAAAATCGAAGCCTCTTCTCTTTAGGACGAGCTTGCTGGTTGTGCAAGTCGTCAGTGTTCTCCTTCATAGTGGAATCTCCCTTCACATCTCCTTGTGGACGTAGGCAAGTTTGTTGAACCACATAAATCTCGTGTCTTTATTGTTTTTTGTGTGTTGGCTATTACTTGTTGGTTTCCTCGATATTCAGACCTAGATCTGATATTGGAAAGAGTATATATCTCACCTTGCTGAGATATATTACTTTTGTTATTGTTTCCATCGCAAAACAGGAACATTGAGATTGGCTTGTGTTTTGTGAAAATAAAAGCCAGTGCTTTTCTCTCAAGGTGATTTGCTTCCGCGGCAATGTGGGCGTGTCGGCCCCCAACAATTGGTATCGGATCCCCTTGATCAGATTGGTGGTGGTAGAACTTCTGATTTGAGGTGGTGCTTGGTTATTGTGTGGTGCACACAAGGTGTTTGTTGAAATTCCCAATGGAAGGGAATTTAACTAATACAAGTGGAGAATAGCGTCTACCAGTAAAACGGTCAAAGTGGGAAAGTATGAGATTAAAAGGTTCAATGGGAAGAATGATTTTTCCTATTGGAGGATGCAAATAAAAAACTCGTTGATTTCGCAGAAATTGCACAATGTTTTGGTAGGAAAAGAAAAGAAGCACAAAGATATGTCTAATGAGGATTGGGAAGAATTAGATCTCGAAGCACAAGTGTCAATTATCCTATGCATTGAGAGGGATGTAGCTTTCTTTGTGGATGGAGAGGAAACAGCTACATGTGTGTGGTCAAAGTTAGAGAGTACCTTCATGACGCAGAGTCTAACAAATCGGATCTACTTGAAATCCAAATTATATACTTACAAAATGGAGGAAGGATCATCAATCCGGGAATACATCAACAAGTTCAATAGGATTATATCGGATTTGAAGGATATCGATATGACAGTAGAAGATGAGGATCAAGCACTTCTGCTACTTCTTTTTTTTACCGAAGTCTTATGAAAACCTGGTACAAACATTGATGCTTGTAGGTGACAATTTGAAGATGGATGAGACTAGAATGGTGCTTCTAGCGGATGATCTTTAAAAAATTATAACTAGTAATATAGCCACTAGTCGTAAAAAGGAGCAAGCACAAAGATTATTTGTAAGAGAAAGGGGCAATGAGTGAGGAAAAGGTAAGGGAGGAAAATCTAGATCGAAATCGAGACCTCTTGCAGGAAGACCGTGTTTCAAATACGGTGAGCTTGGGCATTTCATGGTTGTCTATCCTAACAAGAGAGTAGCTGAGAAGAAGAACAACAATAAACTGGAGAGAAGAGAAGGCAAGAAAGAGGCGAGCTATGTCTCAAAGGAAGGGAGCGAAAAAGAATGCTATACCGTTACATGTGGTGAAGATACCTCCGGTAAGTAGATTCTTAATTCGGGTTGCTCTTACTATATGTGTCCAAATAGGAAGTGGTTTACTACCTATAGGAGCATGATGGTGGAACTATATTGAATGAATGGAATAACCATGCTTGTAAAATGGTGGGGCTTGGTGCATCAAAATCAAGATGCATGATGGAGTGGTCAGAACCTTGATGGATGTGAGGCATGTTCCTGACTTGCGAAAGAATCTTATATTAATTGGTGCTTTGGACTCCGGTGGCTACAAGATAGTTATAGAGAATGGAGTGAAGAAGGTTGTTCAAGGTTCCTGGTAGTGATGAAGGGTATTCGTCACTATATACTCTCTCAGGTACGACAGTGACAGGAGATGCAGTGGTTGGAACCGATGAAAGTGGTAGAGACCTATTTGAGCACACTCGGTTATGACATAGGCGGCTTGGGCACTTGTTAGAGAAGGGTCTAGATCTGCTTGGTAAGAAAGGTTTGATGAAGAACATGAAGAAACCTTGCATGGATTTTTACAAGGATTGTGTATACGAAAAGGCGCACAGGGCCGAGTTATTGAAAAGCAAGCATAAGAGCAGATGTATGTTAGACTATGTGTATACAGATATTTAAGGTCCGGCTCCGACAACTTCTAGGGGCGGTTCCAGATATTTTATCTCACTTATAGATGATCATTCCAGATATGCTTGCATTTATTTTCTTAAGCATAAGAATGAGGTATTTGAGACATTCAAGAAGTGGAAAGCAATGGTTGAGAACATAACAGGTAGGAAATTAAAGACATTGAGATCTGATAACGGTACAGAGTATACAAATGGTGCTTTTAAGAAGTTCTATGATCAGGAGGGTATTGCTTGACATTGGACAGTCAGGTCTACACCATAGCAGAATGGAGTCACAGAGAGACTAAACCGTACATTGTAGGAGAACAAAAGCGGTTGCTACAGCTTTCTATATAGTAAACCAATCTTCACATTCAACATTGGATGGTGATCGATGTACCCTATCAGGTATAGTCAGGGGAGCATGCAGATTACGACAGGCTCAGGATTTTCGGATGTACAGCCTACTATCATGTCAACGAGGGAAAGCTTGACGCGAGGGCTAAGAAGGCAGTATTCTTGGGGTATGCAAAAGGCGTAAAAGGCTATCGACTTTGGTGTACAGAAGATTCTAAGTTCGTGATCAGCAGAGATGTTAGCTTTAATGAGAAATCCATGATAGCTTTATCAAAAGCTAGGGCATCCGATGATGATGGTGTTGAGACTGTTGGGACCTTAAAATCCAGGTGATTGAGATAGAACCTAAAGACCAACCATGTTCTAGTCGTGTTCAAGAGGTGGATCATGGAGACACTCAGGAAAAGAGTGATGATGAGCTTGAATAGGAGGAGGTTCAGCAAGAAAATGTACATGTATTACAATAACAGCAGCTCGAAGATAGTTTGGCTTTCACTAGGCCAAAGGGAGCATACAAGAAAGTTCAGAAGCGGGGGTCAGATCAACCTCTGAAGCACTATGGGCAGGTAAATTTGATTGAGTACGCGCTCTCGATGGAGGATCATGAGCCGATCACCTTCAAAGAAGCTATTCGGGACAGGGATAGTGAGAGTTGGTTGGCTACGATGGAGGAAGAGATGGAATCTCTCCAGAAGAACCAAACATGGGAGGTAGTCCCATTGCTCGTAAGGAGAAGCTATTGGTTGTAGTGGGTGTACAAGAGAAAGGAGGATCCTTCCGAGCTCGACGGTATAAGGTACAAGACTAGACTAGTGGCTAAGGGGTTTGCATAAAGAGAGGGTGTAGATTATAATGAGATTTTTTCTCCGGTGGTAAAACTCACTTCTATTCGGGTGCTATTGAGTATTGTTGCTCATGGTGATCTTGAGCTGAAATAACTCGATGTCAGAACAGGCTTCTTGCACGGAGACTTGGAGGAGGAAATCTATATGCATGAGCATGAGGGTTACAAGGTTAATAATAATGAGCATCATGTATGTCGCTTGAGAAAATCACTTTATGGATTGAAACAATTTTCTCGGCAGTAGTACAACCGATTTGACTCCTTCATGCTAAAGTATGGGTTTTCCAGAAGTGATTATGACTGTTGTGTCTATATTTGGAAGCTTCGTGGATGTGATTATATCTATCTTCTTTTGTATGTGGACTCCGGTGGCTGTAAGATAGTTACAGAAAATGGAGTGAAGAAGGTTGTTGGAGGTTTCCTGGTAGTGATGAAGGGAATTCGTTATGATAACCTATATACTCTCTCGGGTACGATAGTGACAGGAGATACAATGGTTGGAACTGATGGAAGTAGTAGAGACCCATGTGAGCACACTCGGTTATGGTATAGGCAGCTTGGGCACATGTCAGAGAAGGGTCTAGATCTACTTGGTAAGAAAGGTTTGATGAAGAACATGAAGAAACATTGCATAGATTTTTATGAGGATTGTGTGTACGGAAAGGCGCACAAGGTCCAGTTCTTGAAAAGTAAGCACAAGAGCAGATGTATGTTAGACTATGTGCATACAGATATTTGAGGTCCGGCTCTGACAACTTCCAAGGGTGGTTCCAGGTATTTTGTCTTGTTTATAGATAATCATTCCAGATATGCTTGAGTTTATTTTCTTAAGCATAAGAATAAAGTATTTGAGACATTCAAGAAGTGAAAAGCAATAGTTGAGAATAGAACAGGAAGGAAATTGAAGACACTGAGATCTGATAACGGTACAGAGTATATAGATGGTGCTTTCAAGAAGTTCTGTGATTAGGAGGGTATTGCTCGACACTGGACAATTAGGTCTACACCATAGCAGAATAGAGTCACAGAGAGACGAAACCGTACATTGCGGGAGAACAGAAGTGGTTGCTACAGTTTGCTACGTAGTGAACCGATCTCCACATTCAACATTGAATGGTGATGTACCCTATCGGGTATGGTCAAAGGAGCATGCAGATTATGACAGGTTTAGAATTTTCGAATGTACAGCCTACTATCACGTCAACGAGCAAAAGCTTGATGTGAGGGTCAAGAAGACAATATTCTTGGGGTATGTAAAGGGCGTAAAAGGCTATCGCCTTTGGTGTACAAAAGATTCTAAGTTTTGATCAGAAGAGATGTTACCTTTGATGAGAAATTTATGATAGCTTTATCAAAAGCTAGGGCGCCCGAGGATGATGGTGTTGAGACTGTTGGGACCTTAAAATCCAGGTGATTGAGATAGAACCTTAAGACCAACCAGGTTCTAGTCGTGTTCAAGAGGTGGATCATGGAGACACCCAGGAAAAGAGTGATGATGAGCTTGAACAGGAGGAGGTTCAGCAAGAAAATGTACATGTATTATAATAATAGCAGCTCGAAGATAGTTTGGCTTCCACTAGACCAAGTTGAGCATACAAGCAAGTTCAGAAGCTGTGGGCAGATCAGCCTCTGAAGCACTATGAGCAGGTAAATTTGATTGAGTACGCACTCTCGGTGTAGGATGATGAGCCGATCACCTTCAAAGAAGCTATTCGGGACAGGGATAGTGAGAGTTGGTTGGCTATGATGGAGGAAGAGATGGAATCTCTCCGGAAGAACCAAACATGGGAGGTAGTCCCATTGCTCATAGGGAGAAGCTATTGGTTGTAAGTAGGTGTACAAGAGAAAGGAGGATCCTTCCGAGCTCGATGGTACAAGGTACAAGACTAGACTAGTGGCTAAGGGGTTTGCACAAAGAGAGGGTGTAGATTACAATGAGATTTTTTTCTCCGGTGGTAAAACTCAATTCTATTGGGTGCTATTGAGTATTGTTGCTCATGGTGATCTTGAGCTAAAATAACTCGATGTTAGAACAGATTTCTTGCACGGAGACTTGGAGGAGGAAATCTATATGCATGAGCATGAGGGTTACAAGGTTAATGATAATGAACATCATGTATGTCGCTTGAGAAAATCACTTTATGGATTGAAACAATCTCATCGGCAGCGGTACAAACGATTTGACTCCTTCATGCTAAAACATGGGTTTTTCAGAAGCAATTATGACTGTTGTGTTTATATTCGAAAGCTTCGTGGAGGTGATTATATCTATCTTCTTTTGTATGTGGATGACATGCCTATTGCTTCGAGAATCAAGGTGGAGATAGATAGGTTAAAATCTCAAATTGGTAAAGACTTTGAGATAAAGGACATGAGTGCTGCTAAGAAAATACTAGGTATGGAGATTAGAAAAAAGCGGGAAAATTGGCGATTGTTCTTGAGTGAGAATGGCTACATTAAGCGGGTTATCGTAAGGTTTTGGCATGCAAAGTGCTAAGTCAGTGGTGACTCTACTGGCTCCACATTTCTAGCTCTCAGGTAAACAATCTCCTATTATAGCAGAAGAAAAGGTACACATGGAGCATATATCTTATGCTAGTACAATTGACAGTTTGATATATGCAATAGTGTGTACACGTCCAGATATTTCATAGGCAGTCAGTGTTATCAGTAGGTTCATGGTGAATCCAGGAAAGGCACATTTGGAAGCAGTAAAATAGGTCCTGAGGTACTTGAAGGGTATCGCTGATACGAGTTTATGTTTTGATGGAGATACGTGTCAGATTGATGGGTTTGTAGACTCAGATTATGCGGGCGATCTAGACAGACAATGATCTACTACTGGTTATGTGTTCAGAATACATGGTGCTCCAGTTAGTTAGCGATCGATGTTACAGGCTACAATGACACTTTCTACTACAGAGGATGAGTACATGGCCATGGCAGAGAGCGTGAAGGAAGCATTATGGTTATGGGGTCTTCTAGATGATTTGGGGGTTGAGCAGGATTATGTGAACTTGTGGTGCGATAGTCAGAGTGTGATTCATTTGGCTAAGAATCAAGTTGATCATACTCGTACCAAGCATATCGACATTAGATATCATTTTGTGCGGGATGTCATAGAGAAAGGTGATATTTCTCTCATGAAGTTGCACACTAATGAGAATCCCACATATATGTTGACCAAGGTGGTGATAGGTAGCAAGTTTCAATATTGCTTGGACTTACTTCATATTAGTCCGTGTTGATCTGTCCAAGAGGGCATGACCCTTCGGGGTGGTGATGGGGTGAGATAGAGACTATTCAGAACTACGGTTAGCTTGATCCCGGTCAGAGGGTACGTAGGCAATCATGGTATAATAGTGTAGCTGGTTTTGGCCTGTTTGGTGTTTTAGATTTCTCTTGTGATGCTCGCAGCATTCTTATGGTATTCGTCCAAAATTTAAGGTTTATCAAATGATGTACGATTGGAGAATTGTGAACAACGGCTGTGAGACACAAGCCACAAGACACAATTGGTGTCTCGCCAGCGGTCGTGAGACACAAAACAGTATCTTGTCGGCGCGATGCGTGCGAGACACCCGCACGAGACACATAGTGTGTCTCGCGCGTGAGACACCTTTTGTGTCTCGCGTGGGCTCCGAGACAGCTGATAAGATTTTTTATATGCAGTTTTTGGGCCTGTTTTTAGGTCTAATTCTTTGGGTATAAATAGGAACACGTTCCTAGGGTTTCCTAGAAGGTTTTTTGAGGTTTTAGGCGGCTACAGAGAGAGTTTTCAGATAAAAAAGGTGAGATCTTGAGGAGAGAAAAGAGAGAGAACTTAGAGTGATTGTACAAGAAAGAGGCCAGTTTTCTTGGGTAAAATTGAAGTCTCTTCTCTTTGGGACGAGCTTGCTGGTTGTGCTAGTCATCAGTGTTCTCCTTCATAGTGGAATCTCCATTCACCCCTCCCCATGGACGTAGGCAAGTTTGCCGAACCACGTAAATCTTGTGTCTTTATTGTTTTTCTGCGTGTTAGCTATTGCTTGTTGGTTTCCTTGATATTCAGACATAGACCTAATATTGGGAAGAGTGTATATCTCACTTGCTGAGATATATTACTTCTATTCTTGTTTCCATCGCAAAATAGGAACATCGAGATTTGCTTGTATTTTGTAAAAACAAAAGCCATGGATTTTCTCTCACGGTGATTGGCTTCCGTGGCGAGGTGGGCATGTCGGCCCCCTCAACATTTTCTAATATCAAAGGTTTCATGTCATGTAGGTTCTTTTCCATGGAAAAGCTATACAAATAGAAAGTTTTCAAAAATTTCCAAATTGTTTAACACTTCTTCGTCCAGTCAAAATTTTAATTTGACACACTGTTCTAACCTTCTGATCTTGAAGGGTAGACTTGCAAGGCAATTACCAATGGTACCATAGATAGGGTAAACTCTCCCTCAGGTCAGACTGAGTGCCTTGAGAAGCCGACTAGAGGGCCATGATTATAGTTCTAACCTTCTGTCTTCATCTATCAAAACGCGTCCATGAATAGGACATCAGCTGAGTTTCCTATATCCACCATCATCCTCTTGATGTGAAACCCATTTAATTGGATGGTGATGATAATAGTGTTAGGATATGTGAAGCCTAACTATCAGGCATGTGTTCGCGGTAAAAATCGGGTCTTTTTTCATTGATGTCATTGCACTCTTGATAACAGTTTATCGGTTACAAAAGATCCGGTCTTTTTATAAGAGCCGGTTACAATGAAAATCAAAAATAAGAAAAAGAAAGATTACAACTTTTATCCTTGTTTGTCGAACGAATCGCGAGCTCCTGTTTTGCGGTCACTCGCTTTGTGTGG
>BQKN01066089.1:166518-179508 GCA_022839385.1 Asparagus kiusianus
GGGGTACTAATTCACCAAGGAAATAGTAGCCCAAGTGTCGAAATCGACCAAGCGAATTCGAGACTCTTCTCGGGATCTAAGAACCAAGCTTAGATCCGGAGGAAAATCGTGTAGATCTCAGATCCGATCCCTCTCGAACTCTTACCTTATTTGGCGTGTATGATCGCCGAGCACCAGATCTCAAAGTCCAAGTCTTCAATCTTCTAAAGCTCCAATCTTTTTTAGATCTGAGATTCCAATCCGGCAGAGCTTCGACCCTCCAAAATCCAACCTCTGAACCAAATGAGCACGAGGCCTATTTATAGGCGCTCAAAACTGTGCCCCGTGCACAGAACAGTGCCTAGCCACCTGTGGGTGGCTCGGCTTTGGCCGAGCCCCCTTAGGTGCGGTTTCCGTCGTTTCGTCCGTCGTTCGGGTTTTCCGGTGTTTCCGATTCTGATTCGTTGTTGATTTGGACTTCGATTCGGTTGTGTGGTTGACTTGTTCGGATTCGATTCGTTTTGATCCAATTCCTGATTTGGCAGTAAACCCACTTCTGAGTTCGAGTCCGAAACCGATCTTGATTCGATCGTTATATCACCGAGTTCGCTCTTGTTTAGATGACTCGGTGATTCCCCGAAACGTTGGTTTGATTCCGCGTGCGAGTGGATGCGTTCCAATGCTTGGGTGCGATTTGTTAGCTTCGTCGCCTCGTTAACCTGCTCCGTTGCGTATGGCTTGGCTTCGGCGTTGGCGGGATAACGGTCGTGCTTGGATACGTCGCTCGATGGTCCGTTTGTTGAATTGTCGTCGTCGAGCTGTGATAAGGGACCTATAGGCAATTTTATACGCCTACAGCATGCCCTATACTTCAGAAGAGAGGAGGAACAAAGTTGGAACAGGAGGAACATGATCGACGATGACGAAGTTTAAGCAAAACGACGAAGAAGAGATTTTTCAGTCTTGCGGTCCACCGGCCATGGCGCGGCGGTCGACGACCTATGTGCACAGCTGGGTGCACAGACCAGGAGCTCATCGCGGTCGACCACACGTGACGCTGCGGTCGACCGCTCAAAGTCCAGAGAGCAGGCCAGAGTTCTGTCTTCGTCGCGGTCGACCGAGCATGGCGCTGTGGTCGACCGGCAAAAGTCCAGAGAGCAAGCCCAGACTGCAGTCATCTTCGCGGTCGACCGCACATGGCGCTGTGGTCGACCGCCCAAAGTCCAGAGACTTCGATCAGGATTAGGATTCGTCGCGGTCGACCGCGCGTGGTGCTGCGGTCGACCGGAGTTGGGTTTTGGCCCAGATTCGAATTTTAACCTGTTTTGTTCTGTTTCCTTTTCTATTTGTTTAACCCTTAAGTCTATAAAAGGGTTGATTAGGGCATGATGTATTAAGACGAAAAATAGTGAATTTTTCTCTTGCGGCGGCCGTGGACGTAGTTTCTCACATTGAGAAGTGAACCATGTAAATCTTGTGTGTTTGAGATTGTTTGTTTTTCTCTCTTCTCTCCTAAATCTCTAATTCCAAATCACATCAGGGGGGTTGTGCATCCCCAACAAGTGGTATCAGAGCGATCAGGCTCGGCGCGAGCGATTTGAGGTCAGAGACAATGGGATCTGAGAAGGAAACATCCAAGATTGAGAAGTTTGATGGAACGAACTTCGGGTTCTGGAAGATGCAGATGGAGGACTACCTCTATCAGAAGGATTTATACCTACCATTGGGAGAGAAGCCGGCGGATATGAAAGATGCGGATGGGAAGCTATTAGATCGAAAGGCCCTTGGAGCGATCAGGTTGACATTGTCTAAATCAGTAGCGTTCAACATCAAGAATCAGAATATGACGGCGGATCTCATGGCGGCGTTGTCCAGTATGTATGAGCAGCCCTCTGTGGCGAATAAGGTACATCTCATTAAAAAGTTGTTTAATTTGAGGATGTCCGAGAGCCAGAAATTCAAGGAACACCTGAACGAGTTTAACGAGATCACGGATCAATTAAACTCGGTCAATATTCAGTTTGACGATGAAATCCAAGCCCTTTTGATACTTGGTCAATTACCCGATAGTTGGAAGGGTACCGTTATCTCGATTAGTGGATCATGTGGCAAATCCAAACTGAAGTTCTCAGAGGTGGTAGACATGATTATGACTGAGGAGATTAGAAGGCAAGAGGAGGGGATTTCTAATTCAGGGTCGGCGTTGAATCTTAAGAGCAGAGGAAGAAACAGAAACAGAAACAGAGGAAATAGCCGTGGAAGACCTAACTCGAGGAACGGAAGGTCAAAGTCCAGGAACCGCAAGGGTAAGAAGGAGATCGATTGCTGGAATTGTGGCAAGTTTGGCCACTATGAAAATCAGTGCCGAGAACCCAAGAAAGACAAGGAGAACAAGACTGAAGCGAATGTGGCCTCAGGGGAATCAGATGATGCCCTGATCTGTTCATTGGAAAGCAAGACTGAATCGTGGGTGCTGGATTCAGGAGCTTCATTTCATGCTACCTCAAATAGAGATTTATTTGAGAACTACGTTTCAGGAAACCTAGGAAAAGTCTATCTTCGTGATGATCAGCCTTGTGATATTGTTGGCAAAGGAGTCGTGCAGATCAAGCTCAATGGGTCTACATGGAAGCTGAGCGATGTGAGACATGTTCCTAGCTTGAGGAAAAATCTGATTTCCATAGGACAATTGGCGAAAGAGGGATACGTATCAACCTTTGCAGGTGATACATGGAAGGTTACAAAGGGATCCATGGTTGTTGCCCGTGGTACGAAGACGGGATCTCTCTACATGACGATAGATGCACGAGGTTCCATTGCAGTGGCTGAAGGCAGTGAAGACCCAAATTTGTGGCACCAGAGGTTAGGTCACATGAGTAGCAAAGGCCTAAAGGTTATGCAATCGAACAGGAAGCTACCAGGTTTGAGATCGGCTGATATTGACCTATGTGAAAGCTGCATTCTTGGGAAACAAAAGAGAATAAACTTCAAGAGGGTTGGCAGGACTCCTAAAAAAGAGAAGCTTGAGTTAGTTCACACAGATGTGTGGGGCCCAGCATCAGTTCCATCCACCGGCGGAAGGTTATATTTCGTGACCTTTATAGATGATCACTCGAGGAAGACTTGGGTCTATTTCATGAAAAACAAATCAGAAGTGTTTGAAGTCTTCAAGAGATGGAAGGCTATGGTTGAGAACGAGACCGGTTTGAAGATCAAGAAGCTTCGTTCTGACAACGACGGCGAGTATGAAGACTCAGAGTTCAAGAAGTTCTATTATGACAGCGGCATTAGATTAGAGAGGACAGTGCCAAGTACACCCCAGCAGAATGGCGTAGCAGAACGCATGAACAGAACCTTGACTGAGAGAACCAGAAGTATGCGGCTACAAGCAGGTTTTCCGAAGCAATTCTGGGCAGAAGCAGTCAACACAGCTGCCTACTTGATCAACCGGGGACCATCGGTGCCTTTGGAGCACAAAATACCTGAAGAAGTATGGAGTGGAAAGCAGGTAAACCTTTCTCACCTGAGAGTATTTGGATGTGTTTCATATGTACATCTGAGTGATCATGCAAAAAACAAACTTGATCCTAAGTCCTTAAAATGTTTCTTTGTTGGCTATGGCGGCGATGAGTTTGGCTACAAGTTCTGGGATGAGCAGAACAAGAAAATCATCAGAAGCAGGGATGTGGTCTTTAACGAATCAGTTCTCTACAAAGTCCGTGATGCAGTTCAGCCCACTAACTCGATGCACAGTGATCCTACATATTTCGAGTCAGATGATGCCTCAGATGGAGGCAATCCCGAAGCTAGTCCTGAAGAAGAAGAAGAGTTGATGGATGAGACCATTTCAGAGGGGGCAGATGAAGATGGAGAGCCTGTTTCACCCGTTAGAGAGTTGAGGCGGTTAGCTAGAGTCCCCAAGCCCAATCCTAAGTATCCATCACTACAGCCAAGAGCTCATCTCAATTACCTACTTTTGAGTGACAGTGGAGAGCCAGAAAGTTATGATGAAGCCCTTCGAGTGGATGATGCGAGCAAGTGGGAGCTCGCCATGAAAGATGAAATAAAATCCTTGGACACCAACAAGACATGGGAACTTGCGAAGCTACTAACGGGGAAAAAGGCCTTGAGCAATAAGTGGGTGTACAGAATCAAAGAGGAACATGATGGTTCCAAGAGATACAAGGCCAGATTGGTGGTTAAAGGATTTCAGCAGAGAGAAGGAGTTGATTACACAGAGATCTTCTCTCCAGTAGTCAAACTGACTACCATCAGAATAGTCCTGAGTATTGTTGTAGCTGAAGATCTACATCTCGAGCAGCTAGATGTAAAGACAGCTTTCCTCCACGGTGATATAGAGGAAGAGATATATATGCAGCAGCCAGAGGGGTTTACTCAGAAGGGAAAAGAGAAGATGGTATGCAGATTGAAGAAGAGCTTGTACGGCCTAAAACAAGCTCCAAGGTAATGGTACAAAAAGTTCGATGGATTCATGCACAGGAACGGTTACTCCAGGTGCAATGCTGATCATTGCTGTTTCGTCAAAGAGTTTGACAAGAGTTACATCATCCTGCTCCTATATGTCGACGACATGCTTGTAGCCGGTTCAGATATGAGAGAGATCAAGAAGCTGAAGAAGCAACTGTCGAGTGAGTTTGACATGAAGGACCTAAGCGCAGTGAAGCAGATATTGGGAATGAAGATCAGCAGAGACAAACTCTTAGGCACACTACGTCTATCTCAGGCCGAGTATATTCGACGGGTGCTTGAGAGATTCGGGATGAGTGGTGCTAAGGCTGTTAGCACACCGTTAGCTAGTCATTTTAGATTGACTAAGGAGCAGTGCCCCGAGACTGATGAAGAGAAAGATTACATGGCTAAGGTTCCATATGCTTCAGCCATTGGAAGCCTTATGTATGCCATGGTATGCACGAGACCTGACATTACCCATGCAGTGGGAGCTGTGAGCAGATTTATGTCAGATCCAGGAGAGCAGCACTAGGAAGTAGTAAAGTGGATTCTGAGATACCTGCGAGGTACTATAGAAGATTGTTTATGCTTCAGGAGAGGCAAGTTAGTCCTGCAGGGTTTTGTTGATACAGACTACGCTAGTGAGATAGACCAGAGAAGGAGCACTACAGGATATGTATTCACTTTGGGCTCTACAACTATTAGTTGGGTTTCTCAGTTGCAGAAGATCGTTGCTCTATCAACGACAGAGGCTGAATATGTTGCTGTGACAGAGGCAAGCAAGGAGATGATATGGTTGCAGGGTTTCTTGGAGGAGCTGGGACAGAAGAGTGAGAAGAGTGTCTTACATTGTGATAGCCAGAGCGCAATTCATTTGGCGAAGAATCCCGCTTTTCATGCAAGGACCAAACACATACAGGTCCGCTACCACTTCATAAGATCAGCGTTGGACGAGGACATGTTGGAACTTGTGAAGATTCAAGGAAGCAAGAACCCAGCCGATATGCTTACCAAGGTTGTCACTACAGAGAAACTGAAGTTGTGTTCAACTTCAGTTGGCCTCAGCACTTGATGATATGGAGGCCGTCGCCGCAGAGAGAGTTGGAAGAGGTTGATAGTTAGTCTCTAAGTGGGAGATTGTTAGGATATGTGAAGCCTAACTATCAGGCATGCCCTATACTTCAGAAGAGAGGAGGAACAAAGTTGGAATAGGAGGAACATGATCGATGACGACGAAGTTCAAGCAAAACGACGAAGAAGAGATTTTTCAGTCTTGCGGTCGACCGACCATGGCGCGACGGTCGACCGCCTATGTGCACAGCTGGGTGCACAGACCAGGAGCTCATCGCGGTCGACCGCACGTGGCGCTGCGGTCGACCGCTCAAAGTCTAGAGAGCAGGCCAAAGTTCTGTCTTCGTCACGGTCGACCGAGCATGGCGCTGCGGTCGACCGACAAAAGTCCAAAGAGCAAGCCCAGACTGCAGTCATCTTCACGGTCAACCACACATGGCGCTGCGGTCGACCGCTCAAAGTCCAGAGACTTCGATCAGGATTAGGATTCGTCGCGGTCGACCGCACGTGGTGCTGCGGTCGACCGGAGTCGGGTTTTGGCCCAGATTCGAATTTTAACCTGTTTTGTTCTGTTTCCTTTTCTATTTGTTTAACCCTTAAGTCTATAAAAGGGTTGATTAGGGCATGATGTATTAAGACGAAAAATAGTGAATTTTTCTCCTGCGGCGGCTGTGGACGTAGTTTCTCACATTGAGAAGCGAACCATGTAAATCTTGTGTGTTTGAGATTGTTTGTTTTTCTCTCTTCTCTCCAAAATCTCTAATTCCAAATCGCATCAGGGGGGTTGTGCATCCCCAACAAATAGGGTCATCATGAGGCATCATTACGCCTTTCAAGTCTGAATTGCTAAAAGTTATGGACAGGTTCACATTCATCTTCTTCTCGCACACATTTGGTTCAAGGGCTCGCCGGTCATACTTCTTCTGGGAGTTATTCGGCATTCCTCCAGTGGCGGAGCCATCGCTGATGGTATTGATGGTGCCCATGTTACCAAATTTCTTAGGTTAGCTCTTGCGTTGATCTGGCCTAGGCAACCTCGATCTTCTCCTCTCTGGTCTCTCCTAGTTAGAATGTTCTTTGTTGCGATTGGTTAGGTAGTTCTTTAACAACCCTCTACTGAGGAGATCCTTAATGCCCCTCTTTAGGATTGTGCAATTGTTAGTGTCGTGACCGTGGTCTTGGTGGTACTGATAATATTTCTGAGAATCCTTTTCTTGAGAGTTTGAGGTCATGCACAGGGGAGCTTTGGAGAGATGTCCCTCTTGTCGGATCTAGTACAATATCTTTGAGAAAGGAACATTGAGGGGAGCAGCGGCTAGTGCCCTCATGGCATCTTTTCTCTAATCTCTCCTGTCATATTGATTTGATCTGAAATTAGACTCGGTTGGTCGGATTCAGCCTTCTTGTTCTCGGAGGACTTAGCCTTGGAGGCTTCTGTTTAAGTAGCCCTCTTATGTAGGCAGCTGTCTTCAACGTCCATGTGTGCCCTGGCCCGGGCCATGACCTGATCAAAGTTGGTAATAGGGTTGACGATGAGTGAGTCTAACAAATTCTCATCATTTAGACCCATAGTAGATGTAGCCATTGCCACCGGGTCTTTTACTTCCAGTCTCTTGGCTTGAAACCTTTTAACGTAATCTCTTAGGGTTTTGTCCGGCTTTTGTTGAACTTGTAATAGAAGAGTGGAGGGTGTCTTCTTCCTTGCGTCAGCCAGGAAATAGTGGATAAACTTTTGGGTGAGCTCTTCATAACTATTGATGGACTTTTCTCTAAAGAGCTCCACCATATCTTGGCCGTGCTACTGAGTGTGATGGGGAAAGCTTTGCATATGACTGGCTCAGTTACATCTTGCATACTCATCGGGTCGAAGAAGTTTTGAACATGCTCACCTGGGTCGTTTTCACCATTGTATTTCTCGATGCTTGACATCTTGAACTTGGGGCAAGGCATAATCATGATCTCATTGGATAGTGGGATGTTCCCCCAATGGCGTTAGCCACTAGGTTAAAGGTCTGATCATATCCAGATGTTCTATTTGCCGCCAAAGGGTCTGCCCAATATATTAAGTTTAGGTCTCATAGTTATATCGTACACCTTGTGATGGGTGCCATAGAGTATAGCTAAGATCTCGGTTTGAGCTTTCATACGACACATCCTATTATAGGGGAGCTTGTTGTGGACTAACCGCAAAGCGAGTTTGATGCGGCGGTAGTTAGTGGGTTGCCTCCCTGAACCCGTCTTACTCTCCATGTCGCCAGAGTTGTTCTTTTAGGAATCAGATGACGGGCGACAAAGAAGGGGAGACGATTGAGAAATTCATTTGCGAAGGAGGCAAACTGATGCTAGAGTGACTGCGATATCCTATGTGAGGTTTCATCTAGTTAGGCTTGAGTGACATAGCCAAAACTGGAAGATCCCCCTAAGTGAAGTTTGAAATATGATGGTGATTGGGATCAACCATTATCTCAAGAGAAGAAGAAATGGAGCCACGATGGGTGCCAAACTATTAATGTGGGGAAATTAGTGTGTGATTCAGGAGAGGTAAATATGACTTTGGCCCTTAATCTCCTCTGATGGCTGATTATTATGAAGAGTATATTAAATTGCAACCCCCTACACAGAATAATAGAGGTTAGAGACCTCGATGGTTGTTTTCTCTGGCGTGCTATAGAGAGAAGCATAATGTAGTCTTTAAGGTTTTTAATGAGTACCTTAGAATAGCAAAGATGATGCTATTTATAGAAATTTTGTAACGGTATTTTAGTAATGTGACAAACTAATTGATCTGACAGTGCGCTGATGCTTTATACGTATCTGTAGATAATTGGTTAGAGGCAGAGAGTTGTACCCACACATCTAATATGGTGGTGACAGAATAGCGGGGATGTGGGCCTTATCCGAGGAGTCGTTATGGTGCCTAGACATGCATTAAATGCGATGCCAACTAGGTAATGGAGTATGGACGTTGAACTATTCTGCATAAAGTGCGAATACTATTGACAAGAACACCAGTCATTTCTTATTTATGACTTTTATCTACCAAATATGACCCAAAGACGCCTTTCGACTCGATCCAGACTCAACTGGTAGATCTCGACTTGAAGTCATCTCTCATCTCGACTTGAAGTCATCTCTCAACTGGTAGTTTCTTTCATTAGTTGCCCATTTTTAGAAACCAATGATGGATAAATAGCCACCTATTGTAACCCAGCAACCAAAAGTCCCTGCTTTTGATACTCATTGCTAGTTTTAGCTATAAATCATCAAAATACCTGGTTAAAATTAACAATAAGAATAAAAAAACTTTGCGAATTGCTACCAAGCGTAAACTATATTGTGCAAGATTTAACCCTTGTTTGGTATCTGATAATTGTGAGGTTGGCTACTAAATTTTGACCTGGGGATGGGATTGGTAATTAGGCTAAGCTCACTTTGATTGCATTGTAATTGACTTTCCGAGATGGCAATCTTAAGTCTCCGTTACTTTATACATAATTATGTTTTGCTACCATACGTTTATCATGACATACACATTGTTTTTTTTTTGTGTGATATCCTTCTTGAAAACATTTGCAGATATGTAGTTAATTTTTCTTTCTTTTTTCTTCGAATGTCTTAAATTTTATGGGAAATTAAATTGGCTCCGCTAAATACATTGGCGTTTCTTCCTCCCTTCTCTTATGCTGGTCTTTTTTGTTAATATTAATAGAGGTTCTAAGTAGTGAGACAAGTAAGATTATCGTAGTATTTGAATAACGTTTTTGGATTAATTATTATCGAGTTAATATAACTTCTTGAACTCAATTCAGATACAAAACCGAGATTACCTATTCCAGAGAGCTTTCACTGTAATACCCCAACCCTTGAGAGGGTGATGTGATTAGTATTGATAGATTTGATTGGAATACTCATACCACCAAGATGTATTTTCTTTTCGGAAACCCAACTCTTAGAAACTCCAAAGTTAAGCGTGCTTGACCTGGAGAAATTCTAGGATGGGTGACCCCTTGGGAAGTTTTCCAGGGAGCATGTGAGTGAGGACAAAACTTGCTGAAAAGACATGTGGTGGTTTGTGATGCCAGTCCATCAGATCTAATAGCGTACCGACTCCGGGATTCCGGGGCGGGGCGTTACATTCACCTTAATTTTTCTGGGTTAATTTTTGTTGCAGCGGGGGCTTCAGAGATATAAAAGATGTCTATACAAGCGTGGAGAATAACAACATTGAATAAATACAATGAAGACAAAGAGAACATCACATAATGATTTAATATGGTTCGGTCAGTATGACCTACGTTCATAGGCGAGAACAGCAGAGAACTTCACTAATCACAAAAGAGAAGATTACAAAAGAAGAGATCACTCTCTAACCAAAGAAGATTACAAAAGAGATTTCTTTCTAACCACAAAAGAGAACTTTACTAATCACAAAAGAAAAGATTACAAAAGAGGAGATCACTCTCTAACCAAAGAATCACACAAAAAAAAGATTTCACTTTCTATATCTCTCTATCTTCTCTCTTTTTAATTTTTCTTTCTCTGTTTCCATCTGTGTGTTCTGAGCTCTCTCCTATATCCTTTTATAACCTTCAAATATTAATTAAAAAAATTAACAAATGGTTGGTGGCACAGTAATATTAGGTGGGTTTGGTGGAACAGTGACGGTCAGGTGAGTGTTGAATTCAAAGCCACTTAATAAATCTCCACCTTGATTTTAAATATGAAGATCTTCTCTTCACTCTTGCTATCTTGCTAGAAGCCCCTTACAGGCTTAACCTCCGCTTTGTTGAACTCCAAGCAATTCGAGACAATGCTCGAACTTGAACAAAGGTACGGGCTTCGTCATCATATCTACTGGATTATCTGCAGTGCAATTTTCTCAACCTTGATGACTTTAATTTTTCTGATAAAATGATACATGACATCTATATGTTTGGTTCTTTCATAATACATCTGATGCTTCGTTAAATGTATAGCACTTTGGCTGTCATAAAATACCGTAGTAACACATTGGTGTAAGCCCTCTCAACCAAATGGCTTCTTTCATTGCTTCTGTCACTGCCATGTACTGCTCCTCCTCCTCAGTCTAAGGTGACAAATATGCTAAAAGACGAAAATGAGTAGTAAGCGGAGTCTTCACAGGCTTGGCATCAAGCATGCTAAATCTCTTCAACACCTTCTTGATGTATTTCTCCTGAGATAAGAATAAACTTCCTTCTTGCCTATTCCTATGAATCACCATCCCCAAAATCTTCTTTGCTTCTCTCAAGTCCTTCATCTCAAACTCATGTCTGAGTTCAGATTTCAACTCGTTGATTTCTGGCATATCTTTAGCTGCAATTAACATGTCATCAATATACAAAAACAAATACACAAAAGAATCATCATTGAGCTTTTTATGATAAACATAACTATCATATTTACTCCTAGAGTAACCATGCTCAAACATGAAAGTATCAAATCTAAAATACCACTGTCTTAGAGACTGTTTCAAACCATAAAGATATTTCTTCAACCTGCACATATGATCTTCTTTTCCTTCAACAATGAACCCCTCTGACTGATGTATAAAGATTTGCTCCTCAAGCTCGCCATGTAGAAAATCCGTCTTCACATCAAGTTTCTCAAGCTCCAAATTAAAATGAGCAACCATAGCAAGCAACACGCGGATTGAGGTGTATTTTACAACTGGAGAGAATACTTCATTGAAGTCTACACCTTTTGTTTGACTATAACCTTGAGCTACCAAGCATGCCTTGTACCTTACAGAATCTGTATCCGGAGCTCCTTCTTTCTTCTTGAACACCCATTTACAGCCAACAATTTTCTGTCCTCTTGGTGACTTCATTAACTCATATGTCTAGTTCTTGTGAAGAGACTCCATCTCTTCAGTCATCGCAACAGTCTAATTTGCAGCTTCATTGCCACTAATAGGCTCCTTATAGGTAGAAGGCTCTGGAATCTCAATCCACTCTGCTATACTCAAAATATAAGAAAGCATGTCTGCATAACGTTAAGGAGGTCAGATCTACCTTTTTGTTCTCCCAGTGGAAATATTATACAATTTCTCTTGCGGTGTATCAGCATCTGAAGTTGAACCTTCCACAGTATCAATAGGTTCAACATGAGCGCCCTCAAGAACTCTCTTTAAAGCTGAGCTCTTTATCTCCATCTGCTTGCTAGACTCCTTTTCAGTACCTGTGGTATCAATAACAAACTCCTTTCTTGGGTGAAGCATGGATTTCTCATCAAAAGTGACATCCCTACTAATAATAAACTTAGGTTATTTAGGATCAGAAAACCATAATCTATATCCCTTCACCCCAGTAACATATCTTAGAAAAATAGCTTGCTTTCTTTGATCTAGGTTCAAGCTTTCCATCATTAACATGAAAATAAACAGAGCAACCAAATACTCTTAAATGAGAGTAATTAGTAGGGGCACCAGATCATATCTTTTCTGGAGTCTTAAAATTAATTGTTGTAGAAGAATATCTGTTTATCAAGTAGCAAGTTGTATTGACTGTCTCGTCCTAAAAGTCTTTTGATAAATCGGCATTAGAGAGCATACACCGAGCTCTCTCTAAAAGTGTTCTGTAATGACCATGAATTTTCGATACTGGTTAAAATAATTTTTTTGGTATTTTAAAATATTAAGTTATTATTTTCAAAAGAGTATTTGTATTTTTCCCAATTTTCTAGAATTTCCTATGTTTTAAAAATCCGGTTTTCATATTTATTTTAATGGTTTTACTAATTATAAAATTAATTATTTCAATAAAAAAATTTTAAACTAATATTTGATTATTTATTACTGTTATTATTATTGTTATTAATTATCTTATATTGTTTTTTAGCTTACCCATTCCTTGTATTTCTTCCTAATTTTACTATATTTTTCCTTAATCCCATGTATTTTCTTTATTTTTTCTTGTATTTTCCTTAAACCCTAATCCTCCTCCTATATAATATTTTCTCTCTTTCTCTTATCACTTTCTCTCTCTTCCCTCCTCTCTTTTATCACGCCGCTCCCCACTCCTCATTTCTGTACCCCTCACATCACGCTCCCTGATTCCCTCCCCGTGTACCCCCTCATTCTCTCTCCCCTCTTAAAAAAATATACCTCTCTCTCCAATCCCATCTCTCACTTCACCATCTTCCTCTCTCCTCTCGTTCTCTCTCTCTTCTCCATCCTCCAACAAACCAACCAAACCCATCTCCCTTCTCAAGCCTCCACCAAGCTCCGCCCCACTAGCCCCTGAGCTCCCCTACACCAACGCCCTCTTTGTCCTCCTCTTCATCTCTCCTCAACTCCGAGATCCGACCAAGAACCACCCCCTTCTTCTTCTTCCTTGAGCCTCGACTGCCACCCTCATCCGAGTTCACCTCAGACCCATCGCCCTCCCGTCCTCTTCTGCCCCTCTGTAAGGACAAACCCGGGGCCCAATAGAGCAGGGTCGCAGCAATAGT
>BQKN01066089.1:195239-237041 GCA_022839385.1 Asparagus kiusianus
CTTCTTTAAAGCTGCTTGGAGTGTCATCAGTGAGGATCTCTTCCTAGTAGTTGAAGAATTCTTTCAATCAGGTAAACTCTTGGGTTCCCTCAATACTACTTCTATTACTCTTGTGCCCAAAGTCCTCAGTCCCACTTCAGCTGCTGACTATAGGCTGATTTCCTGCTGCAATGTCATATACAAAATTATCTCTAAAGTCATTGCTAGCAGGGTGCCAAAGATTATTGGCTATCTAGTTAATGATGCTCAATGTGCATTTGTAAAAGGGAGACTCATATCTAGTAACTTCCTTCTTGCTCATGAAATCATCAAACATTATGGAAGGAAAAATAACTCCCCAAGAACTATCCTGAATGTTGATCTCAGGAAGGCTTTTGACACTATAAATTGGGAGTTTATAAGAAGTATGCTGGTTGGTCTGGGATTTCCTATGATTATGGTTCACTTGATCATGGTGTGTATTTCCTCTCCAAAATTTTCTTTAGCATTGAATGGGGGGATGCATGGTTACTTCCATGGTGCAAGAGGATTAAGACAAGGGGATCCTCTCTCCTCTTATCTCTTTGTCATTGGTATGGAGTTTCTATCTAGAAAGCTTAGTGCTTTAAAGGATGATTCCTCTTTCAAATTTCACCCGAAGTGTTCTAAGCTTAAGATCAATCATTTGATATTTGCTGATGACTTGCTCTTGTTCTGTAAAGCTGACATGAGCTCTATAGCAAAAATTTATGAATGCCTACAAGAGTTTGGACAAGCTTCAGGCTTGGAAGCCAATGCAAGCAAGTGTGCTGTTTACATTAGTGGAGTTAGTGATAGTCTCAAAAATCAGATTTGCAGCTATCTTAATTTCCCAGAGGGTGTACTGCCTATGAAGTATCTGGGGCTGCCATTAAATGCTAAAAGGCTATCTTATTCTGATTGTTCTAGCCTTATTGAAAGAATTAATAAGCAGTTCCAAACTTGGCAACAGAGAAAGTTTCTGTCCTATGCAGGTAGGCTTGAGTTGATAAAATCTGTGATATTAGACATTCAAACATATTGGATTAGCAATTACATTCTGCCAGTTAAAGTTTTGGAAAGAATTGACAGAATGAGTTCGGAATTCCTGTGGGGACATAAACTTCATCTTGTGAAGTGGGAATCTCTGTGTCAAGGAAAGGAGCAAGGGGGTTAGGGATTTTCTCAGCTAAGCATTGGAATTTTGCTGCTGCTACTAAGCTCCTTTGGATGATTCATCTTAAAAAGGATCTACTATGGATAAAAGTGGATCCATGGAAATTATCTACAGAGGTTCAATATCTGGTCTGTTCCATCCAAGACAAATGATTCATGGACATGGAGGCAACTCCTTAAAGTGAGGGATATGTTGTTGCACAAGTTTGGTAATGTGAACAATATTGAGGCTGCTATGACTAAATGTTTTGCTGAGGGTAAACTCTACTTATCTGCAGTTTACAAGTCCCTTTTTCAGCCTTTGATTACAGTGCCCTGGGCTAAAACTGTATGGGATAGTTTCTTATCTCCCAAACACTCTTTCATTTTGTGGCTTGTTTGTCATTCAAGGATTCTCACTAAGGATAGATTGTGCCGAATGGGTATCTTGAGCACTAATCAGTCTCACTGTGTTCTGTGTGATAGGCAGGAGCTGGAGACTAGTAGCCATATTTTCTTTGAATGCCAATTTTCAGCTGAAGTTTGGAATTCAATGATGGAATGGCTGAAGTATAGATGGAGATCTTGTGTATGGAGATTGGTTTTAAATTGGTATTCATGTAATTTGAAAGGAAAAGGCCCTATGAAGAAATTGAAGAGGATGTGCTTATCCACTGTAGTCTATATGATCTGGAAGGAGAGAAATCGAAGAATTTTTCAAGGCAAAATGAGTCTCCCTGCTCAGGTTCTAAGAGAGATCAAATTCTCAGTTTTTGCTAAAGTTTACAATGATTCTTCTAATGTACATATGAAAAATATCATTGAGGAACTGTAATTTTTTTCTTGATTTCTAGTTTTACTGGCACTTAGTTGTACTCCTCATTCTCAAATTGGAAAATGAATAAAATTAAAGTTCATTGACCAAAAAAAAAAAATATTTGTTTAAGTTTGTTTGTGAAGAAATTTTTACAAGAGCTTGAGGAGATCATCATTAGTGTTTGAGCCTTCATCTCATCACACACTCTCTCTCTTATCATCTTTAGAGAAGTGTTTCTAAACTCTATCTAGCTTTACTTTTACATATTTGTTTGTTTATCATTTTTTAAGCTAGTTTTATATTAAGTTTAGATTTGTTTTACTCTTTGTTTACATACACAACCATTGAGCTATTGTATTTGCATACATAGTATAATTGGAGTTGTGAGATTGTGTGACTTAGAGAGTGAGCTTACACTTAGTTCTCATCCTTGTATTAGAGAACAAAATTTGTATTTGAGCCTTTATTGTGAGATACACTTTGTAATACATTTATACACTAAGAGGAGTGTGTGGTGAGAGACGAGGTCGTCCTAAGAGAAGTGACGTCAGTAGTAAAGCCTAGGGAGAGGTTGTAAATACGAGCACTTGAGGGAGACATGGGCTAGAGACCAACACTTAGAGGGTGTAGAGTGTAATTGCAAGAGTGTTGATTATAAAGTTTTCGGTGAGCTAGAAAACCAAGTGTGAGGTGTAAATATTTTCGGGTGAGCGTTGAAAACCCGATGTGTTAGTGGATTTCTCCCCGGGAGTGGGGAGCGAAGACATAGGACAAAAGGTCCAAACTCTGTGATCATATTGCTTGTTTGTGTTTTCTTTGGCGCACTTGTTTTTGTGTTCATCTTATATCGCCTATTACATCTTGTTTATTTTATCCACTATATTGTTTGCCCTTCCCAGTTTATTTATCCTTGCATATATATCTTGTTGCATATCTAATTTGCTAGGATATTTGTTAATTAGTTTTTATTAGCATAAATCGGATTAGATTAGCATAAATCCTATTCACCCCCCTCTAGGGTTCTTTCCTAGTGGCATTAGGGTCTAACAAAAGACAATTTTTACTGCCTACAGTCGCTGTTTCTTCCTCTGTTATGTTTTCACTTGAAACACTAAAAAAAATTGGAAGTACCAGATGTGTAGTCCCGTATGTTTTTTGAGTCACTAATCTGTGATTAAGTTGGCTCTAAACATACGGGACTAGTAGTCCCGTACGTTTTCTGAGTCTTATTTTTCAAAATCTGCCTCTTTTTTCAAAAAAAGGTCTATTTTGCTAATTATTTAGCAAAACGGTCTATTTTGTTAAATAATTAGCAAAAACAGACTATTTTGCAAATTTTCTCTATTAACTTAGCATGAATTTTTACTTGGAGTAAAATTAAGAAATTTTCTTCATTATCACTAGGATAATTCCAGAAAATCTATAATCCCCTGGGGATTTTATAATGAAAACTTGCTATTCTTGTTGAAAAAGGATTAACAAGTTCAATGGAGGGTTTGACTGTTAGAAGTGTGATATTAACCTAACAGTATTTTATAGACCTATCACTCTATTGAAGAGAGTCGATAAGTTGATTTGGTCGTTAGAGGTGTAATGTTAACATGATGTCATCAGAGGTGTAATATTAACATGATGAAAGGATTGGTTGTTAGAGATGCGATATTAACGTGACATAATTTGTTGCGATCGGAGCAACTTTATGGACTTATCATCCTATTTAAGAGGATTGATAAGTTGATTGTCAGAGGTGTAATGTTAACATGACGTCATCAGAGGTGTAATATTAACATGATAAAAGGATTAGTTGTCAGAGGTATGATGTTAGCATGACAGAATTGGGAGTGATGCAAGCTGAATTCATACTCCGTGGGGATGTAAATCGTCAGAAGCGTAATGTTAACTCGACGATGTTAAAGATTCGTTACTCTTAATCTAGTGGATTCCAAGTAACCAACCCTTAATCTTGATTGAAACTTAGCAGGAGAGGAATTTTACACTTGACAGAGGTGTTTTGTTGAACATGACAACTTAGAAGATTTGTTACTCCTAATCCAAGAGATTTTATATAACCAACCCCTAGTCTTGATTAAGACTTAGCAGGGGAAGAAAAAAAGGGTAGACAGGGCACATCGCCTTATAGGTCACTATCCATCAAGTCTGAATAGAGGCACATCACCTGGTAGGCCACTATCTGACGAGTTTGACTATCAGATGTAACTGTTAACATGATAGTTTTGGTGGACCCGCCATCCTATTGAAGAAGATTGACTTCAGTGGTCGTAGTATCTTCCCCTTCTAATTAGGAAGATTGGGTTCAGTCCCATTGCTCAAGTTGATCATGCTTACTTTATTCTTAGCTTTGATCCTAGCAATAATTTTTTGAGCATGTTCACCTTGAGATATTAGTTATCTCCAGGAACGGTATTCTGCAACCTTCATTTGTGCTATAAGGTTGGTTTGCACGTTATGTCGACAGGTCTCCACTAGGGTAGATTGTGTCATACTTGACAAACATCAAAGAGTCATGCTTCGAAACCTCTTGATGAAGGTTTTGACGGACTCCCTCTTCTTCTGCTTAGTGGCAAGAAGGGTATAGATGAAGACTTATGTATCATCTTCACAGAATCTATACAGGAAGAGTCTCTCTAGATTCGTTCACTTTTGGATACATCCCGCAGGGAGTTTCATAAACCATTCAAAGGCAACCCCCTTGAGGGTGCCAATGAACAAACGAGCTAGCATAGCATTGTTCGATATCACATTCTCAATCTGTGACTTGAAATGATAGATATGTTGGTTCGGTGATCCTGTGCCATCAAAAGCTTGTAGCGACGGGACTTCGAACTTTAGAGGATAAGGGGCTATATCCCATTCGGTAGGATAGGGCCTAACAACTCCCTCATCTTGGAGCTCACTTTTATTAGCGATGGCATTAAGACAAGCTTCTAATTCTTCCATCATTGCAGACTGGAGATTCTGCTTGTTCGCTCTTCCTTCATCAGAGGAAGATTCTAGGTTGTGGACTTCTTGGTCAGAAGCAGCATCATCAACCACTTTTTCCTTTTCTTTGCTTGTGTGAGGTCGGGATGAAGACAATATTCCTTTCCTGGAAGATTCTTGCATGGGTGGCGAATCTGTTTGTTGAGATTTGGGCCTGTCTACGATGAATTGAGTCATCTGGATCCAGAGTTCATTGATGACCTTTTGTTGTGCTTTGATCGTGGCTTTCTACTCATCAAGTCTCCTCAAGAGATCTTCAGAATATCCTGCCATATAAGAAGAGCTCTCGTGTTCCACAAAAGAACTGGAGGACTTAGACTCTGTGATGACTGAGTGTTCATCATCAGAGTTAGTTCCTCTAGACAATCTCCAATAATCAACAGGGGGTATGACTCCCTTTCGAGTCCGAGTGTGTTGATAGATTCCTTCAAACTCATTCATGATCTCTTTGGATCTAGGAGACCGATTCATTTCTAATTTATCAGAACTAGGAATTAATGACATCCCTCTACCGACCATGTTAGAAGTGACTCTAAGGTATTCATCCTCTGAAGTCTTCTTCCTATGACAACATTGTCGTTTATTGAGTAACGCGACGTTGGTCAATCGGTCAAACACAACAGTCTTGGCTACATATGAGTAGCATTGACATCCCAAGAGGATCACAGAAATCAGCTGTTCACATTGCCATGAACGAACAACTTGTTGTATCGGTCTTTCTCTCGATATGAACTCTCTTAAATCTATTGCAAAGATTCGAGAAGAATTAATCACTGATCGTGAGATTTGAATTGGAACCCTCTGCCTATGATTAGACGAGATTGGTTTCTAGTAAACATGGATCTTATTGAGATGCCTTGAATCCATAGACTTCTTATGTCTACCCATCAATCTAGTCGCAATACGAATAACCTAATACGGGGGTCTCGCTGTCCGGTCAGTAAGCTAGGGGTCCAGGGGGCAGTGCGCCCCTAGCTGGGGGGTCGGGGGTGGGGGTAGACTACCCCCTGGTAGGGTTTGAGGTAGCGTCCCGAAGGTCCACGATATACATCAAATTCTGTATTGGGTTTTATTATTTGGGCCCACATCTGTTGTTTAAAGTCCATGTTGGTCACCCTGAACACGACTTAACACATCACGCAAGAAACGTGATGGTCGTGTATGGATTGAAGAACGTAGAACCATGTTCTGTGTTTTGCTGGTGAAACGCGCCTCTGCGGGCTGCGTTCTAGCTGGTCAACGCAGTCCTGAGACTTGTGTTTGTATTCTAGAACATACGTTCTCTTGAGAACTGTGTTCATACTTCTTAACGCGGTCTGGAGACCTACGTTTTGGTTATGGAATGCATTCCTGAGAGTTGTATTATGTTTGGGAAACGCATCCTGAAGAACTGTATTTTGGTGTTGGAACGCGTTCCTGAGGACTACGTTTTGATTTTGGAACACTCCCTTGAGGGTTGCATTTTAGTTGGTTCACGTGGGGCTCGTATTTGAGCTCATTAACGTAAGGCTTGTGTTCTGGAGCAGAAACGCAGAGCTCTTGCTGAGGCTCACAAACGCATAGCTTGCGTTTATTTGAGGATCAGCTCTCTCGAAATTGTGTTCGTCATTACGATCTCCTCCTTCATCGAGCGACATTCTTCTTAACCTGTTTTAAGGCTTTTGCAGTGACTTCACCATTTGCATTGGTCAGGTTAGTCATGGTGGTAGGCCTCTTGTGACCCGATACCTATCGTGTTGGCAGGGGTGTGGAACCTTCAACTCGGTTGACGAGTTTGGTTGCGGCTGAGCCTACTCTTTCAGAGGAGAGGCTGTTCGAGAGATCTGGTCCAAAGGAGAGGCCTTCCTTTGGTGGTTCGGCAACGATTGGAGCTTTAGTCTCCTTGGAGACTTTGTGGATCTTGTGCATAGCCTTGGGGCTAAGGGATCCAGAGGAGAGTATCTCCTCGTACTTAGCTTGATCAAACTCCACAACAAGAGTTTCGACCATAGTTCTAGCGAGGTTGACGTCGGATTGCGCCACTACTTCTTTGTTAGTGAAGGTTGTCCCCAGCGGAGTCGCCGTCTTTTGTTTAGGGGGGGGGGGCGCCTATTGAAAGAAGAAAATGAGAAAATTGAATATATAGTATTCTCTCTAACAGACTTAAAAAAAGAATTAATTATAATTCTTTCAATGCAATATCTCTCTAACAAACTTAAAAAAAGAAATTACAATCTTATTGAAACAAATTACCGATTTACAAAAGAGAGAATGATCGATGGAGACCCTTCCTTTTGTTTAACCTGGGTTCTTCTTGGTGTCGATGGAATGCCTCCCTCGAATACTTGCATCGAGTTTGCTTTCCGTTGACGATCCGAACGCTTCACCTCGTGGGACATTGTCTTCGCCTCTTGACTCAAAGTCTTGGATGAACATGCGTGGCAAGTTTGAAACTCTTAACGAGTTAGAGAACGCTGAGTGAGTTTAAACTCTGTAAAAGAGTTGATTAATTTAACCAAAAATCGGTTTCAAGCCAAGGTTGATGAAAGCTCCAAGAATACTCTGAGGGTTTGAAGATTGCCGAGATCCTTCTTCTGTCAAGAAGCCTTGTGCCGATTTCCTTAAAGATTGATCCGAAAGATCCTGAACTCAGTTTAGTTTCTGATATTTATAGGGGATTAAGGGGTGTAACCACCCCCTTAATCTGTTCCTTAATGGGGGTTTATGAGGTGTAACCGCCCCCTTAAATCTCTCCTTAATGAGGGTTTATAGGGTGTAACCGCCCCCATTAAGTGGAAAAACAATTTTGAAATCGTTCAGGTTTTGTTTGAACCAGTCAAATGCAAAATCCATGTTCTGGACCTGGGACGCAGAGTTGGGCTTTGCATTTGAGCCTAAAAACGCAGCAATGAGCTCTGCATTTTGAGTCTAGAACGTAGCCACAAACTGTGCATTTTGAGTCTGGAACACAGCGATGAACCCTGCGTTTTGGGTTAAAAACGTAATAATGAGCTCTGCATTAGGATCTGGAACGCAGCGATGAACCCTACGTTTTGGACTGAAAACACAACAATGAGCTGCGTTTGGATCAAAAGAGATCATTGACTTATATTCTCTTTTGTCAAAGCGTTGTGAAGATCGTCATTTTATAATCTTCGCTCTAGCTCCTTGATATGTGAGAATCGTCAGATTGTAATTCCCGCTATGAAGGCTGTTGATCAGAGCTTTCATCAGTTGTCGTTACGATTATTAAATTGTAACCTTCATCAATCTACGTGAAAATCTTTAGATTGTAGCCTTAGCCTGTTAATGCGAAATTCGTCAGGTTGTAACTTCTATCATTAGTATTTGATGGGGATCAGCTATCTGCAGTGATTTTTAGGTAACATACACTTACGAAGAGTGTTGAGAATCGATTACACTTGCTGCGAAGATTATTCAGATTCCAGATGTCCAGGGGTACCTCACTTGCAGATCATGTGAACAACTATACAAAGTTGTTGTCGGACTTGGCTAATGTTGATGAGAAGATATTAGATGAGTACAAGGCGATCATTTGTTAGGCTCATTACCCGATGAGGAATTTGACACATTTGTGCTCATATTGTTGAATGGTAGATCTTCTATCATTTATAGTGAAGTAACTAATGCATTAACAAATTTCAATTTGAGACGGAAGGATAAAGAGTCTTCTAGAGCTAGTACTTCAGGAGAACCCTTGTCGACAAGAGGAAGGAGTCCCTATCCTAGAGGTGATAATCGAGGTAGGTCAAAGTCAAGAGGCCACTACCAAATTGTGAAGAACTAGTGTGATTTTTACAAAGAACATGGACATTGAAAGAGAGATTGCCCGAAGCTAAGAGAGAAGGAGAATAGCAAGAAGAAAGGCCTAAAGGCCAGTGAGGTGAGTGTTGCTAAGAGTGGTAACGATTCCGATGATTCATGCTTTTCTCTATTGATTACTCTAGAGATTAACCATGCAAAAGCATCGGATTGGATGCTGGATTCTGGTGTAACTTATCATGTGACTCCCCGGAAAGATTGGTATGTATCTTTTGAGAAACTCGATGGTGGTGTGATGGTCATGGGAAATAATCAGTCATGTGACATTTGTAGGATAGGTACCGTCAGGATTCGGATGCACGACGGAGTTATTAAAGAGTTAAATGAAGTAAGGTTTGTTCCTCAACCGAAGAAGAATTTTATTTCTGTTGGAGCTTTGGAGGTAAAGGGATTCAAGGTAACTTTCGAGAATGCTGAAGCCAAAGTTACTAAAGGATCTTGGTAGTGATTAAAGTGGTCCACAACAGAATCTCTATTATCTGAAGGGAAGTACCGAGATTGGTCAGATAGCTTCAGCAATTTTAGAGGCGGATGCTAGCAGACTTTTGCACTTCAAACTTGGGTACGCAGGAAAAAAATCACTGCAGACATTGTGCAAGCAGAGATTATTGAAAGGAGCCAAGAGTGGGAAGATTAAATTTTATGAGCACTGTATTCTTGGTAAGAAGACTAAAGTAAAGTTTGGGACAACCATTCATAAGACAACTGGTATATTGGACTACATGCATACGAATGTATGAGGTTCTACTAAGACGACATCACTTGGTGGTCGACATTGGTTCGTCACATTTGTATATGACTATTCTAGGCGTTATTGGGTGTACACCGTGAAGTAGAAGAGTGAAGTCCTAATGATATTTGTGGAGTGGAAGAGAAGATTGGAACTGTAGACAGGGAGAATACTCAAGACGTTGAGATCTGACAATGGTGGAGAGTACACATCAGACCCCTTTTAGCAGCTACGTCGAGACGAGGGCATAGAGAGACACTTCACAGTTAGTCATACACCATAGTAGAATGGAGTGGCAGAGAGGTTGAATCGGATTTTACTGGAGAAGATCCGATGTTTATTATCGTAGAGTGGTTTATAGAAAATCTTTTGGGCTGAGGTACTTACATATGTGAGCCACCTTATTAATAGGCTACCTTCATCTGCGATAGAGGAAAAGACTCCTATGGAGATGTTGTCGGGAGAACCAGCACATGACTATGATCAGCTCAAGGTTTTTACGTGCCCTATATTTTATCATTTCAAAACTGATAAATTAGAACCTCGAGCTAGAAAGGTCATATTTGTGGGTTTGAAGCGTGGAGTGAAAGGATACAAGTTTTGAAATCCAGTTGATAAAAAGATTATTCTGAGCAAAGACGTCGCTTTTTATGAGGCTTCTCTCTTGAAGCCTCCCAGCTCTCATCAGGTGGAGAGCACCCCGATAAGAGAGACATCGCAGATGGTGGAGATTGATGCAGCTTCACAGTGTCCATATGGGACCGTATCCATTAGAGTGTTGACTGAGATGATACTAGACGAGCACAGTGATGATTTGGAGGATACAGTATAGCAGAGCAGGATCAGGGACCGACGGCTCAGGTTTAGGATTCTATTGCAGTTCGGAGACCCAGGAGAGACATACGGTTGCCAGCGAGGTATGCAGATACAATGGTTGCCTATGTATTTCCGGTGGAGAGTGTTGATGAGATGGCTCCTACTACCTTTAGAGAGGATGAACAGAGTTCAGAGGCTGATATGTGGCAGGAAGCTATGCGGGAAGAGATGGAGTCTCTTCAGAAGAATGACACATAGGAGCTTGTCGAGCTTCCAAAAGGGCGAAAGGCGATTGGTTGTAAATGAGTGTATACTAACAAGGAGGGCATTCAGGCCACTCTAGTGAGGTTCAAAGCTCGGTTGGTAGTGAAGGTGTATGGTGGAAAATTTGTAATAAAGAGAATGAAAGAAAAATTGATTTGTATTCCTTTAATCTCAGTTATAATTGGATTTCTCGATTACAAAAGAGAGAAGAATGAATTTGATTCTTCCCTTTGTTTAATTATGGGTTCTTCACGGTGGCGATGAGATGCCTCCTTCGAATACTCGCGTCGAGTTTGCTTCTCGTTGACGATCCGAACGTCTTGATTCACTGGAACATGATTTTCTCCTCACAATTTGACGTTGTGGAGAAGTTGCGTGGTAAGTTTGAAAATAACTCTTAACGAGTTAATAACTCAGAGCGAGTTTTAGAAGAACTTGCAGAGCAAGTTTTGAACTCTGATCGAGTTGATAACTCTGAACGAGTTTGAAACTCTATGAAAGAGTTGATTTAACCGAAATCGGTTTATAAGCCAAGGATGAAAGCTCTCTGTTGTTGAACAATGCTGAAGGATGAACGTCGATCTTCCCCTTGCTGCCAAGCCGAAGATCTCCTCTTCGCTGCCGAGTCTAAGATCCAAAAAGCCAGCCCCAAAAAGCCCCGAACTCCATTGAGTTTCCCACTATTTATAGGGGATTTAGGGTGTAACTGCCCCCTTAAATCTCTCCTTAATGTGGGTTTAATAAGGTGTAACTGCCACCATAAATCTCTCCATGATAGGATAGTGATCCCCTCAAATCGTGGGGAGAAAACGGTTCTGGAACCGTTCAAATCGTGCTTGAATGAGTCAAACGCTAAAAACACCGTTCTGGGCCTGAACTCTGCGTTTTAGACCTGAAACGCAGAGTTGGGCCTGTTTTAGGCTGAAAACGCACAGGTCGCGCTGCGCAGAGATGAACTCTGCGTTTTGGACCTGGGACGCAGAGTTGGGTTCTGCATGACCTGTGTGTTTTGTCGTTGGATGCAGAGTTGGGCTCTGCATGAACTGTGCGTTTTTGGATCTGGGATGCAGAGTTGGGCTCTGCATGAACTGTGCATTTTTTGACCTTGGATGCAGAGTTGGGCTCCATATGAACTGTGTGTTTTGAGTCCACGAACTCTGCATTTTGACTCTAGAATGTAGCCACGATCTCTGTGTTTTGAGTTTGGAACACAGCCACGACTTCTGTGTTTTGAGTTTGGAACGCAGCTACGACCTCTGTGTTTTGAATCTCAAATGCGGTCACCACCTCTGCGTTTTGAGTTTAGAACGCGTCCACGACCTCTGCGTTTTAAGTTTGGAACGCGGGCATGACCTCTGCGTTTTGAATCTTGGATGCAGAGGTGAGCCTCTGGCGGGATCGGTGAGCTTCATGCTAAGTCCAATGTTCAGGCGAAGTGCAGTCTCGCAGATGGACTTCAGAACATAACTTGCTGC
Source organism: Asparagus kiusianus (assembly GCA_022839385.1). Classification (NCBI taxonomy): domain Eukaryota; kingdom Viridiplantae; phylum Streptophyta; class Magnoliopsida; order Asparagales; family Asparagaceae; genus Asparagus; species Asparagus kiusianus. The sequence continues at coordinate 207,316 of BQKN01066089.1, forward strand.
GAAGAACATGTCATAACTTTCAAACCGTAAGTCGGAATGGGATGAATTAAATATGAAAATCGGCTATCTCGATGAGACAGAGCCGACCAAACCAACCCCATGGGGTTTGGTTTGCTTCCTCCATTTCGCTAAATTCCTTCCGGTTTGAGAGATATCTGCGTTTTAATATGAAGAGATTGTCAATTTGTAGTCTCTTTTGCTAGAGCGTTACAAAGACCGTCATCTTGTAATCTTCGTCTTGGCTCTTTGAAAATATGAGAGTCGTCAGATTGTAACTCCCGATGTTGATTATGAAGGCTGTTGATTAGAGCTTCCATCAGTTGTCGTGAAGGTCGTCAGATTGTAACTTTCAGCGATCTACGTGAAAGTCTTCAAATTGTAGCTTTCTGGAAGTCGTCAGATTGTAACTTCTGTCATCGGTGTTTGATGGGGATCAGCTATCTATTGTGATTTTTAGACAGCCTACAGAAGGGTTATGCACAGGAAGAATGTATTGATTACAATGAGGTATTCTCTTCGGTGGTGAAGCACTCTTCTATTCGGATCTTACTAGCTTTGGTGACATAGTACGGTTTAGAATTAGATTAATTGGATGTGAAAATGGAATCTCTTCATGGTGATCTTGATGAAGAAATTTATATGACTCAGCCATTGGAGTTTCGAGCTGCAAGGAAGGAAATTTTAATTTGTAGATTGAAGAAGTCACTATATGGGTTGAAGCAATCTCCAAGACAGTGGTATAGGCGATTTGATGGGCTTATGATCGGCAAGTCATACATTAGGAGCCAATGTGATCCTTGTGTGTACTATCGTAAGCTTCATAGAGGTGTGTACATTTATTTGTTGCTTTATGTCGATGATATATTAGTTGCTTCTATTTTCAGATCTGCCATAGATGAATTGAAGATACAGCTTTTCAAGCGAGTTTGAGATGAAGGATTTGGGTGAAGCAAAGCACATTTTGGGGATGGAGATTAACAAAGACAGAGATAATAGTAGAATTTATTTAACACAGATGGCTTATTTGAAGAAGGTGTTACAGTGATTTAATATTAGTATGGAGACGAAGCCAATCGGTGTACCTTTGGGAGCCCATTTAAAGCTTTTAGCTGGCCTTTCACTAAAGTCAGTTGAATATAGAGAGTTGATGTCGAAGACTCCTTATGCATGCACAGTGGAAAATTTAATGTACGCAATAGTATGTACGAGACCGGATCTATCACAAGTAGTTAGCATGATTTTTCACGATACATGCATGACCCAGGTCCGAGTCATTGGGATGTCGTGAGGTGGATTTTGAGGTACATCCGAGGTACTCTCAACGTTGGTTTGATGTTCGAGCAAGACACTAGTGGTGGGTAATTATGTATTGGATACATAGATTCCGACTATGCAGGAGATTTGGATAAGCACCGGTCGACGACGGGGTATGTATTCATTTTGACCCGTGCACTGGTGTATTGGAGATGCATCTTGTAGTCTACAGTTACTTTGTCGACGACAGAGGCAGAGTACATGACTATTACAGAGGCTGTTAAGGAGGTAATTTGGCTTCGAGGACTTTTGGAAGACATTGGTGTTTCGCAACGATATGTCACCATTCATTGTGATAGCATGAGTGTTATCTATTTCGTGAAGAATCAAGTTTTTCATGCAAGGACGAAACACATCGATGTTCGCTATCACTTCGTCTGGGATGTTCTTGAAGATGGGGGTGTGGAGCTTGTGAAGATCTAGACAATCCAGCAAATATGCTCATGAAGGTTATCCCTAGCAACAAGTTCGATCCTTGTAGAAACTTGTTACGGATTTGTGCTTGTTGAGGCCTGTCGAGGCCATTTGGATGAACTACGGGCGGTTTGATCCCTTGGGAGAGGGGGTACGTAGACAACCATATTGGTGCAGCCGGATTTGGAAAGACGACATATTGGTGCTCGTGTTGGTGTCGGCTCAGTTTTGGGAACACTTCGCCGAGATAGAGAATTGAAAGATTCAATTGGTGAAGTATAGAGAAAAATATGCATGCACAACAGCAGGACCATCAGTCGACTGATAACAATGATCAGTCGATCGATAACGGACCATCGGTCGACTGATAACAATGATCAGCCGACCGATAACGGGCACACTGTAGGAACCAAAAAAATTTACTGGACAGTAAACTGATGACACCTACCGGTTGACCGATGAACACCTACTAGTCGACTAATGAATTCTCATCAGTCGATCGATAGTGTGTTATTGGGCTGAATTGTTTCCTAGCCTGTTTTGGATGGGTGTTTATATAATTAGAGACATGTTTGTTGGGGTTTTTAAATCAGAGAAAAGAGAGTTTTTTGAGCACTTTGAGAGGGAGATTATTGAGAGGTAGTGAGATCTTGTTGGTTAGGGTTATTGTGAGTATTTAAGAGTTGTAACCCATTGTGTTTCTCCTCCATATAGTGAAATCTCCCCATTCTGTCCCCGTGGACGTAGGCAATTTGCCGAACCATGTAAATCTCTGTGTTTATGATTGCTTTTGGTCGTTTCATTGTGAATTGTGCTCGTGGTGTTCTTTGCTCGTTGCTTACCAACTCGTTGTGAATTTGTGCACGCTTCCGCCGAGCACAACAGCCCCAACAAAAGAAAAATTACAGGCACATGCTTTAACTAAACACCAACACCGAAACATCTTTACTAGTAGAACCGGTAATAATCATAGCCAGTAGTGCAGACCGGTCCATAACCATGCGCCCAAAACATAGGCCCGCAATCGTCCCTAATCCGGTCTAGCAACAGGCCAAGGCAAGCATCACACTACGCCGCACTTTGCACCGCGCAAGTCGAAAGGGCGAAAACAGGTGGATTGTTGACATAAGTTCTTTACACAAAATCCTAAGTGCTCGTAGTGTAATCACGCATGCAGCTCATAACGTGTAGAATTAGCAGAATAGCAGTTTTTAGGCTCAGGATCAGCTTTTGATAGTTTGGCAGTCGACCGTGGGCTTTGGCAGTCGACCGCGTTCGTGCACAGCCCTTACTGTACGTCTGCACCTGTGGCGGTCGACCGTGACGGTCGACCGCAGAAGTTTCTGTTTTTTGTGGCGGTCGACTGCCATGGTCAACCGTGGTTTTCTCTGGACTTTAGGGCCTGTTTTGGATTTGGTGCGGTCGACCGTGGCGGTCGACCGTGGCAGTCGAGCGGTTGGGCTGAATTCTGGGTTTCAAACCCGTTTCGTTTGAGAGTTGTATAAATACCCTTAACTCATTTTTTAGGGTTTGAGGGAGAAGATTTTGAGCAGCTGAAAGAGGAGATTTGGGGCTTCTATTGTTGGAGCCATTTGGAGAGATTAAGAGGACTTATCTGTGGGTTTTGATAAGATTTGTAACCCTAATTTATACTCCCCTTGATTTCTATTTGTAAAACTCCCCCCTCCTTGCACATTACCGAACCATGTAAATCTTGTGTTCTTGCTGTGGTTGGTGTTGCTTGTTATTATTGTGATCTATTATTGGTTCTTGTGTGTGCTATTGACTTGTCGAATCGGCTTCCGCCGCACACAACAAGTGGTATCAGATCTCCAATTTAGATTTAGGAGTTCTATTCGAAGGATTCACTGTTGGATTCTTGTTTGGAGAGTAAATCTACAATATGGGTGATACAAGCAGGGCTAGTTCAAGTGCTACAAGTACATCAGGGTCGGCTTTGACAAAGGCGATTCAAAATTTGAGCATCAATAATACTAAAATTGATGTTCCAAAGTTTGACGGCAAGATCAACTTTGGTTTGTGGAGGTGTCAAGTAATGGACGCCTTAGATGCACAAAATTTGGAGGAGACTCTTGAGCTACAAGAGAAACCCGACGATATTGATGACAAGGTTACGAAGAAAATGCACAGTAGAGCTTGTGGGGTTATGCGGTCATGCTTGACGTCGGATCTCATTTATGATGTGATGAACAAGACGTCAGCGAAGAGATTGTGGGAAACGCTAAATGAAAAATATTTGACGAAGAGCATTGAGAATCAGCTTCACTTGAAGAAGAGGTTCTACCAATTCAAGATGAAGAGGGGAGTTTCCATTCGGGAGCATGTTAACAACTTCACAAAGCTAATTTCGGATATGGCCAATGTAGATATCATAGTGGAGGATGAAGACAAGGCGATGTTATTATTGCGTTCGTTACCGGATGATTAGTTTAGTACATTTGTTCTCACTATGATAAATGGATGAACTATAGTTAGCTACGAGGTTACCTCGGCGTTGATAAATTATGAGCTGAGGAAGAATGATAGTGAGCCCTCCGAGAAGGCATCGGGTGATGCATTAGCAGTTTGTGGCCGTAGTTCAAACCATCAAAGGTTCAACCGCTCAAAATCAAAGAATAGGGGTGGCCATAAAAGTGTTGGTAGAAATTAATGTGCCTTTTGCAAAGAAGAGGGACATTGGAAGAATGAGTGTCCAAAATTGAAGGATAGAGCCGGAAAGCAAAGTGGGAAAGCTGTACAAGCTTCAGAGGTGAATGTTACTAAGGTTGTTGGCGACATTCCAGATTAGAATTCTTCCGGTTATTCTTGTCCCGCACTGTCGTCTGTTTGTTATGCCGACTCTACGGAGTGGATGCTTGATTCGGGAGCTACATTTCACATTTGCCCTAAGAGAGATTGGTTTACCAACTTTGAGGAGTTGGAGAGAGGAGACGTGATGCTCATGGGGAACGATCACGTTTGTCCTATTAGTGAGATTGGCTTAGTCCGGATCAGAATGCATGATGGGGTGACTAGGGAGTTAAAAGAAGTGAGGTTCATACCGCAGTTGACGAAGAACATCATTTCTCTTGGGACTTTAGAGGCAGCTGGTTACAGAGTGATCTTAGAGGATGCTACTTTAAAGGTCATGAAGGGATCCATGGTGGTGATGCGAGGTGTCAGGGAAAATAACCTATACTACTTGAAGGGCAAGACAGTTACAGGGGGTCTGGCTGGTTCTATTACCACAGAGGAGGACACTACCACACTATGGCACATGAGGCTTGGACACACATGTGATAAGTCCCTACAGCCATTGATAAAACAAGGGCTATTGAAAGGTGCAAAGACCTGCAAGATGGAGCTGTGTGAGCATTGTATACTTGGGAAGAAGACGAAAGTGGAAGTTTGGTACCGCAATTCATAACACCCAAGGTATATTGGATTACATTCACACATATGTTTGGGGCCCTTCCAAGCACACATCGCTTGGTAGGGCAAATTATTTTGTCACTTTCATTGATGATTATTCCAAGAGGAATTGGGTATATACCATGAAGCATAAACATGAGGTCCTAGATATATTTGTGGAGTGGAAGAAGAAAGTGGAGCTGCAGACAAGTATAAAGGTGAAGACTCTTCGTTCAGACAATGATAGAGAGTATAAGAGTGATCTATTTCTGCAGTTTTGTCCGGATCACGGCATTAGAAGACACTTCACAGTTAGAGAGACACCGCAACAGAATGGAGTGGCTGAGAGGCTGAACCGTACCTTGCTAGAGAATGTGCGATGTATGATGATGCAGAGTGGATTGGCTAGATCATTTTGGTCCGAGGTGTTAGTTTATGCGAGCCATCTCGTTAACAGGTTCTCGTGCACTGCGATAGAGGGGAAGACTCCGATGGAGCGTTGGTCTGGTTCTATAACTAGTGATTATGAGACTCTTCAGATATTTAGGTGTCCAGCTTATTTCTATGTTAGTGATGGGAAGTTGAATCCGAGAGCGAGGAAGACTGTTTTTGTGGGATTTAGAGAAGGTGCCAAATGCTTCAAATTATGGGATCCACAAGACAAGAAGATGGTCAGTAGAAGGGATGTCACATTTGATGAGGCGTACATGATGAAGTCTCGAGTTCCTCAGTAGGTGGAGGAAGATCAGACAGGAGGGATATCACAGCAGGTGGAGGATGATGTGACTCCACCCACTCCAGTCAGCACTGTGTCCATTGAGACTCCTACAGAGGTGGCACTGAAAGGAGTTGAGATGACAGTCGGGCATTTGGAGGATACAGTGGATGGTGAAACTCAGGAGCAGGGTCATGCTCAGGGGTCCATTGCAGCAGATAGACTGAGGAGAGAGATTCGTCGGCCAGCTAGATATGATGATGTCATGGTGGCATATGCTTTATCTGTGGAGGTCGTTAATGATTTGATTCCTACCACATTTAGGGAGGCAGAGTCTAGCCCTGATTCCATTAGGTGGAGGAATGCTATGGAGGAGGAGATGTAATCTCTTCAGAAGAACGGCACTTGGGAACTTGTAAATCTACCTAAGGGTAAGAAAGCTATTGGTTGTAAGTGGGTGTATGCTAAGAAGGAATGATCTTCTATTGGGGACATTCGGTTCAAAGCCAGATTGGTAGCTAAGGGATATGCACAGCTTGAGGGTGTCAATTACAATGAGGTATTTTCACCCGTTGTGAAGCATTCGTCTATTCGGATTCTATTGGCATTGGCAGCATAACTGGATTTGGATTTGGTCCAAATGGACGTGAAGACGGCCTTTCTACATGGAGACTTAGATGAGGAGATCTACATGACACAACCTATGGGGTTTAAAGCTGCAGGAAGGGAAAATTTGGTGTGCAAATTGAAGAAATCTCTTTATGGACTGAAGCAATCATCGCGACAGTGGTACAAGAGATTTGATAGCTTTATGATTGGCCAAGGATACACGAGGAGCCCTTATGACCCGTGTGTGTATATGTGCAAGCTACAGGATAGTGAGCACATTTATTTGTTATTATATGTTGATGATATGCTCATTGCTTTCAGAAACACTTCAGCTATTGGGAAATTAAAAAAGGAGCTGTCATCTGAATTTGAGATGAAGGATCTGGGAGACGCTAAGAAGATACTGGGTATGGAGATTGAGCGAGACAGGGTGAAGGGGAGATTGAAGCTTACACAGAGGAGTTACTTACAGAAGATGCTGAAGAAATTTAGTTTTGAGGGTAATACCAAGGTGGTGAGTACTCCATTAGCTCCCCACTTTAAGCTTTCAGCTTTGATGTCACCAGTTTCAGTGGAGGATCGGGACTTCATATCCAAAGTTCCATATGCCAGTGGAGTGGGTAGCTTGATGTATGTTATGGTGTGTACTAGGTCAAATTTATCATAGGCCGTGAGCATGGTATCTAGGTACATGCACAACCTCGGAAAGGGGCATTGGGAGGCCGTGAAGTGGATTCTACGGTATATTAAGGGTACCATAGATGTTGGGTTGATATTTGTGAAGAATGATGAGACAGGGCAAGATTGTATTGGCTACATTGATTCAGACTATGCCGGAGATATTGACAAGCGTCGGTCCACTACAGGTTATGTTTTACATTGGTTGGTGCACCGGTGTGTTAGAGATGCACTCTTCAGTCTACAGTAGCGCTTTCTACTACGGAGGCAGAATATATGGCAGTGACTGAAGCAGTGAAGGAGGCTTTGTGGCTACATGGTTTGTTGGGTGATTTGGGGATTGTACAGGAGACCATTCAGGTATATTGTGATAGCATGTCAGCATCTATTTGGCGAAGAACCAAATCTACCATGCACGCACGAAGCATATTGATGTCAGATTTTATTTTGTACATGACGTATTGGATGATAGTGATGTCACATTGGAGAATGTCCACACTAAGGACAACCCTGTTGATATGTTGACCAAAGTTGTACCAGGTGTGAAGTTTGGTCATTATTTGAACTTATTGAACATTCTTCGTTGTTGAGGCCGTTGGCGGCCATTTGGGTGAACTACGTTCAGCTTGATTCCTTGGGCAAGAGGATACGTAGGCAGTCTTGCAGATACAGCCGGCTGTGTTTGTGATGTCGGCTCAGTTTTGGCAAAACGTTCGTCGATGTGGAGATTTGTAGAATTGGCAGAATAGCAGTTTTTAGGCTCAGGATCAGCTTTTGGCAGTTTGGCGGTCGACCGCGGGCTTTGGTAGTCGACCACGTTCGTGCACAGCCCTTACTGTGCGTCCGCACCTGTGGCGGTCGACCGTGACGGTCGACCGCAGAAGTTTCTGTTTTTTTGTGGTGGTCGACTGCCACGGTCGATCGCGGTTTTCTCTGGACTTTGGGGCTTGTTCTTGATTTGGTGCGGTAGACCGTAGTAGTCGACCGCGATGGCATCGCGGTCGACCGCCACGGTCGACCGCCGAAGCGGTTGGGCTGAATTCTGGGTTTCAGACCCATTTCGTTTGAGAGTTGTATAAATACCCTTAACTCGTTTTTTAGGGTTTGAGGGAGAAGATTTTGAGCAGCTGAAAGAGGAGATTTGGGGCTTTTATTGTTGGAGCCATTTGGAGAGATTAAGAGGACTTATTTGTGGGTTTTGGTAAGATTTGTAACCCTAATTAGTACTCCCATTGATTTCCATTAGTAAAACTCCCCCCTCCTTGCCCTGTGGACGTAGGCACATTGCCGAACCACGTAAATCTTATGTTCTTGCTGTGGTTGGTGTTACTTGTTATTATTGTGATCTATTATTGGTTCTTGTGTGTGCTATTGACTTGTCGAATCGGCTTCCGCGACGCACAACATAACAGTGGCCACATTCGCGATGTACGCGTCGCTTGGTTCTTGGTCCCTTCCATCCCCGCATGATACGTGGTTTTCAGCGACGGTTGGTGCTACGATAAGAAGCACGGTGACGGTGATGATCATCATTCTTGGCATCGTTATTCTTCGTGTGTTTGTATTCATATTTGTAGCTATTTTCTTTGGCTGTTGGAGGGAAGGGAAGTATACATAGAGAGAGGGGACGGCCGGAATCTTGATGTTTAGTTGGTGTATAGTTTGGTGTCCGTCACTTTGTGAGCAAAGGGTATCTACAGTAACGGCTGGTTGTCTTTAATAGAAACATCAAAATGTCCTGGGAGTTATCGCCATCTGGTAATCACAAAATTAACCATCTGGAATAATTTAAAACATTTCAAGAATTTTAGATATACTAATATAAAATAACACCTTTTTTAATAAGTAAAAACAGTCAGCAGCATGGATAGTAAATGCAGTCGTGGTTCCGAAGATGTTAAGGGGGTGTTTGTTTCAAAAAAAATTGGCATTTGAGTGGGATTTCAATTTTTAGGATCAAAAAGTGAGTTTTTTGGGGTTTTAGAAATCCATAAACTTTGTTTGTTTCAAACCAAATTTGAGAATATTGAATCCCCAAATTATAAAATACTAATATTTTTTAGGATTTGCAAAATCCTACTTTTTATAGGCGATGTGGGCTGGATCTCTGACAAAACCCATCCAACTCAGCAAACTCCTCTCGTGACCGATCCCAGACCCAACCCTATAATCACCGCTCTCTCATCTTCGTCTCCCTCCTCTTTTACCCGCTGTCTCATTATCCACGCGAAAACCCTAGAATCGTTTCCTCCTCTCCGCGTCAACGACCCCACCCCCTCCCTCCTCTCCACCCTCAACCTTAGCGGGCTCCGCCGCCTCCTCAGCGTCCCCAACTCCCAGATCCACCGCCTTGCCTCTCCTCAACTCTCCCTAACGTTTTGGGGGTAAATTAATTTGGGGATTCTATTGTTTTAACCGAATTTCTCTCTGCCCGAACAGTTCTCTGACCAACTAAGCCTCCTCCGCGGCAGGTAAAACTCGTTCCCTTTCTTCATAAATTATGGTTTCTTTGTAAATTTGATGAATTTGGTGAAAATATTCGGGAGTTTTTGTGAAATTAATTAGTTCTATTGCTTGGATTATTAGACTGTGAAATTTGTGGCAGATTTGGGGTTATATATGAAATTAATTAGTTCTATTGCTTGGAGTTTTTTTCTCCTTTATTTCTCCTTTCCCTTATGACTTTTTTTTTCTTTTTTTCTGTATTCATCATTTACATGAGGCATATTTGATTTTTTTTTATGTACTCGTATTTGAGGAATCACATCTAAAGCAAGAACTCTACGTATGAATCTTACCATGGGGAAGCTTTATCGTATCTCTAGACATAACCGACCTGCTATTGCATGCTATAAAGATTGTTTGAGGTTAGATGTGCATGCTTTTGGTGTGAGTTCTTTTGGTCTTGGTGATTTCTTTCATCTTTCAGCTTATTTTTTCAAGGGTTTACAAGTTACTCTGTATCTTATTTGTTCTGATTTAGGATACAGAATTCCTACCACGAAAGTTGAGATGAATCTACTTGACTTATTAGTCAATCCTTAAGAAGGAAATATATTTGAAAGAAATGCAAGGACTAGTAAAGGAAAATTTTGAGAAAATTATAGCTAACTGACCTCAGCCAAATAAATTTTAAAACTCTCCCTTACAAGTCAACCGTAATTCTTTGCTGGCTTAAGGCAGAAAGGTCCTGGTAGGAATAGCATAGTTACAAAGGGTGGTGATTCAAATTCAATGTTATTGTACTTCAGGCATAGGCAATCACGTTAATAGGATCATAATCATCATATATGCATGACCCTCACCACATAGGGTTTTTGTGAAATTGGTTTGGCATAATTATTAGACTATGAAATTTGTGGCAGATTTGGGGATGAAATTGTTCTCTATCTATTGCTTGGATTATTCTTATTCTCAATATATAAAGATTCATTAATGAAGTTTTGTGACTTTGTGAGTTTTACTAAAATAATGTAGATGGACGACATTGATGAAGAGATGTTAATGAGGATGACGTCTAATGCTACTATCTTCGCGGTGATTTGTGTGTTTGCTTGTTTGATGAGGATACGTAGTAGAAGGAAATCAATCACTTATCAACCTACATTGCACAATAAAGAGAAGATAGGTATGAGAGCTAGGCACATTAGTCGTGTGTTTAATGGCTATAATGAGAGTTGTAGGGCTTATGTTAGAATGAGGCCGCGTGCATTTCATAATCTTGTTAGCATAATGAGATATACTGGCCTACTAAAAGATTCACGGGGTGTTAAAGTAGAAGAACAATTGCTCATGTTCCTTAATATATTAGGCCATAAAACAAAAAATAGAATTGTTAGGTCACATTTCATAAGATCGGGGGAAACTATATCAAAATACTTTAACAAGTGCTTGGAAGCCGTGGGTCGTTTAAGGGAGCAGTACATGAAGCAAGCTACAAGTGAAGTATCGCCAGAGATTGCCACTAACCCGTTATACTATCCTTATTTCAAGGTAATCATTATTATAATATAAATACTCATAATATAACAGTTAATTTTACCTTTCTATTATTGATAACTGTTTAATGTATCATATAGGATTGCATTGGCATGATAGATGGAACCCATATCGACACCATGCTTCCCGCTAGCCTTGTTGCACGCTTTAGAGGTCGTAAAGGTGTAACTTAAAATGTTCTAGCTGCATGCACTCCCAACAAGTTATTTTCGTATGTTCTAGCTGGATGGGAGGGATCCGCAAATGATTATAGAGTTTTGCAAGACGCGTTATCTAGACCACAACCTCACGGATTGAGAGTTTATGACGGTAATAAATCAATCAAATAAAGTAAGTCTACTTAATTATAATTAAAAAATATACTAAATTTATTTTTGGTAATTGTAGGAAAATATTATTTGTGTGATGCGGGCTACACTACTATGCATGGCTTTATCTCCCCATATCGAGGAGTGCGGTATTATCTAAATGAGCACAAGGGTAGGCCAATTAATAATAGACAAGAGTTGTTCAATTTAAGACACTCATCCCTAAGGTCTAAAATTGAATCAACTTTTGGGGTATTGAAAAATCGTTTCAAAATCCTATCCGCGAAGCCGCATTACCCTTTTCCAACTCAAGTTGATATAGTTATTGCATGTACTATACTTCATAACTACATAGCCATAGAAGACCCGGGCGATGAGTTGTTGCATGAGGACAACCATATTGAAGAGGATGGAGATAAAATAGCAAATGAAGGTGAAGAGGGTGTTGTTGACTTTACTCAAACTATGACACAAAGAGAGGAAAGAGATTCAAAATATGAATGGAGAGCAAAGAGGGATCAAATTGCAATTGAAATGTGAAAAGATTATTGTGATGAATATCGCGGTGGAGACACAACCGAGATTGGGATGTAATTTAAGTTATATTTTCTATGTATTATTGTACTCGTTGATATATTGTCTACTACCTCTATGTATTTGTTGATATTACAACTGTACTCATGGATAAATGGGTATGTTATCATTATGAATGCTATTTTTGCATATATCCAACTTGCCAGTTTGCGGTTCTGTTTCATTTTTTGTTTGTTTGCAACCTTGATTATATGAGCTGCTTGGCTTGTTTGCATACTAGTTTTTCATGCTCTTGGATTATTTGAGTTTTCCGGGTTTAGCTATGATGATTGGGCTTTATAAATGCTAATTTTTGATGTTCGTACTCTATTATTGTACTAATATGAGATTAGAAATTTGTTATTTGTTTGTTTTCATTTGTAGTAATCAGTCATGGCAGATTCTAATGAAAGTGATAAGTTCAAGAATACTTCACCTAGAACACCAACAACACCCAGTTATCCAACTTCCCGGCTCCCCCACCACCCACTACACAACCATTCCCTCCACCCCAATACATTGCTCCACCAACTTATCCATCTTACAATCCTTATGATATGAACTACTCGTTTATGACTCAACAACCCATGTCGTTTGTGAATATGCTTAACAGTGGCCACCCACTTATCCATACTTCCCCTGGTACCTATTCAAGTGAGACTCCTTCTTTGAAGAGGCCAATTGCAATTGACCTTGAGGTTGACGCTACCTCACCAAGCAAAAGCAAGAAGCGGGCAGTTACTAAAAGAAAAATGCCACCAAAAGTCTTAAACAAGAAAAAGAATACAAGGGGGTGCCTAATGCTAAATGGACTGCAGAGAATGATGATGTGTTAATCCCCTTCCTTACTCAGATGGCAAAGGATGGTCTCAAAGTTGATAAAAACTTTAAGGTGCTCGCATATCGAAGAGCTGCAGAGGAGGTCAACAAGAAATGTGGCACTGAGTTCACAAAGGAGAATGTCATGAACCATGTCAAGTCCTTGAAGGGTAAATATTTTGATATGTGCACTGTCATGAACATGAGTGGGGCTGGTTATGATCCACAAACTAAGATTGTCACCATGGATCCAGATTGTTTTAATAGGTAGACACAGGTAATATTTTTTTAAATAAGCAAACTTTGAATATTTAGTTCTGAGTGAACTGATTTTGTAATATTTTATTGTATAGGATAAAAAATGCAATAGCTCTAGGTTGAAGGAGTATTTGAACACTCCTCTCATTCACTATGAGAACTTGTGTTATATCGCGGGAGATGACCAAGCAAAGGGTGATTTTACCAAAGATATGACTGAAAAGCTTGGCTCTAGGCAACATGATACGGTTGATGAGGATCATGTAACACTTAGTGATACTGAGGTTGATTTGTCCTCAAGCCCACGTCTTGAGCCCGAGAAATCAATTGGGCAAAACCACAACTCTCAAGCTAAAAAATTGAAGACTTCTAATGGGGTAGCTTCTGCATCAATTGAAACATTAACTCCTAGGAAGAAGAGTAGCAAGGCGAAAGATAATGAGACTCTCATGCACAATTTCATTGACACGATGTCGTTCTCAATTCAAAATCAGCGTGTAAATCAACGTGTTGTGCATTGGAGTGAGACCATGGCGAATGCTCTAATGACGCATGAGAATGAGTTTTCTGAGGAGACATTGGATAAAGTGCTTGATTACTTGTATGACCATGAATCAGAATCTAGGAGGTTGATCATCAAAACCAAAAATTCTCAAAAGCTATTTATAGAGAAGATTATCAACGAGCAAGGGTTTGACTTATGAAAACTTGATATTGCACTACTTTTGAAGACTTGACATATCTATTGCTTTTGTAAACTCATTGTATATTTAACAACTTAACGATGTAACTAATTTTGTAAGTTGAACACTTAGTAGTGTAGCTTTATGTTGTTAATTATGTAAGTTGAACACTTAGCGGTATAATTTTATGCATATTTCACTGCTTTTGCCAATATCTTGCATATTTCACTGCTCTAATTGCAATCTCATTATAACCTTGGTTCTTTTGCAGGTTTATATATATACACGTTTTTATGAATACCTACATTGCACGATATGTATTGGTATGGCTATATGGTTGTCTTCAATGTGGGCAATGATGATGGTCTTAGTTAAGAGAATGCAATCTACAATGTTTTGCTATGTTTAGGTAGGGCAATCTAGGATGAGAATGCAACATACATTGCATTTACAATGTTAGGTAAGGCAATCCATTCATGTGATTGCAACCTACATTGCATTTACAATGTTAGGTAAGGCAATCCATTCTTGTGAGTGCAACCTACATTGTATTTACAATGTTAGATGAGGCAATCCATGTATCCAATTTTAATACTTATATCTGAGCCCCTACCTTGGTCCTATTATGACAAATATTAGGGAATTACGACACTGTTTTTTTATATTCTGTAGGAAATTGTATTTCTCATAGCGCATTCTTTTACTTCTCTTTAATAATGGTATGCTTCTTTGATGTTTGTTCCCTGAAGGGGTTGTCTCTCAGATTTAGCACATGTGGTGTTGCTTGGCAGTTGAGACATTTTTGCTTGATATTAGCACAAGGCTGATCATATCTGTCCCTACCACAATCCTTGAATGTTTTGGTTGCTTGGTCTTCAAAGGCTATTTTCAATTACATATTGTGCTATTGTTGGAATAATATGACTTTTTTGCAGACTGGTTATATGCAGCTTACTTGTTTGCAGCCTTGGTTATATGAGCTGCTTCTGTTTGCACTTGGCTAGTTTGCAGACTGGTTATTTGAGCTGCTTCTGTTGCAGGTTTGGTTGCTTGTGAGCTTGATTTTTTTCCATGGTTTCAGTTTCAGTTTCAGCTATGATACTTGATTATTTGAGTTGCAAGTAGACCACAACCTTGTTGGTTTGTTTCAGCCTTGGTTATTTGAGCTACTTGCTTGTAGCCTTGTTCATTTCTTGGTTTGTTGCAGCCTTGGTTTGTTGTGGGTTTACTTACAGCCTTGGTTTGTTACAGCCTTGGTTATTTGAGCACTGAGCTTGTTTTTGAGATTGTTTTTGATGGCTTGTGAGCTTGGTTGTTTCAGTTTAAGTTTGACGTTGAGCTTAGTTGCTTATTGTCTTGTGAGCTTGCTTGTTTTCTATGGTTTCAGTTTCAGTTTCAGTTTTAGTTTGTTTCAAAACCAGTTTGTTTTCTAATAGTTGCTTGTGAGCTTGTTACCGAGCATGTTTTTGATGGGGGCTATGATGATTGGTCGCATAAGGATTTGAGGCTATGATGATGGGTCCATTTACATCAAGTTATTAGTTATTACCTCCAAAGCTTTTTCAGTGCACCGTTATCATGTGCTCAATCTTTCTTTGGCTATCCTATATTCATAGGTAGCTGGGTACATGCTGAACTAACTAAAATTGCAACTGAGGCTTGGAATTTCAATTGTAATGCTTGAATGATGTGGTTTACTTATGTGTAAACTGATTTTGTAATATTTCATTGTATAGGACAAAAAATGCAATAACATGTCTTCAATTGTAATGTTTTCAACCGAGCTTTGGTTAATTGTTTTGATGGGATTTGGGTTTGAGCTTTGGTTAATTGAGTTTGAGCTTTGGTTAACTTGGGTTTGAGCTTTGGTTAATTATCTTACAAGCTGTCGAAGCTCAGTCATGCTGAGGTCAATGGTCTTAAGGCTCGACCTCGCATTGATTTCACTTCCCGTGTGGTGAGTTTTTTTTAATTATCTATTGCTTGATACTACTAAATTTTGACCAACTTTAATGCGTGTCAATGAATTAGGTGCAACCCATTGTGGATGATGTGCAAAGTAGAGGAGATGTTGCTGTTGTAGAGTTGGTTCTTCTTCGATGTGCTCATATATAATGCCTATATATAATGTTTTATAGCATTAGTTTTAATGAACTTTGAAGCTTTGGTTGCTTGATCAGTTGCAATCCAATCTTGCAGTTATACCTGAATGTTTGACAAAATTGTATTGGACAAAGTGGTAGAGGTTGTTTCTGATCTTCTAGACCGAGAGGTAGATCAGTGTTAACAAAATATTTCGTAATATGTTTATTTGCATCTAGATAGAAGTTATTAATATTCACTTGTTTTTAGCTAGCATTATTGCTAATTTTCTGAATGCTTTGTGCTGAATGAGTAACATTACTGTCTTTTAACTGAAATGCAGCTAGATCCAGCTGTGCAAGAAGCGTTTGCTGTGGCATATGACATTATATTTGCATTTCATCTTGCTCAAAGGGCTCCTGAGAATATTATCGAGAATATGTAGGTACACATTTACTTCCATGTTTAATTTGTATTCACATTGCTTGATAGGTCTTGGATGATATGCTATTAAGCAGCAGGAATGTTTTGTTTCAATTTTTGCAGCTGGCCTGAGCTTACATGAGGGTGTTGTTGCTTGTGTTATTGGGTTAATCTTTCTTGTTTGCGGTTGCTTGCTTGTGTTCTTGGGTCCAACTTACTTGTGTTTGGAAATGTTTTGTTTAATTTTTGTTAATGGGGCCTGAAACAAACTGAATCTGCACCTTGTATGTTATACAATTGTATTTATTTTTTTGTGGGAGGTAAGCTCACCAAAGTTCTTATATTCACCATTTGTTATTTTGGTAATCCTAAAACTTGTTTGTTACAACTATGGATTTCAAATTCTAAAATTTGTAATGCTACAATTTAAGTTTGAAACAAACAAGAATTTACAAATTATATCATTTCAAATCCCAAAATATTGATGAAACGAACATAGTTTAGGAATCCCAACCCATAACAAAAAACCAATGGATTTCAAATCCCATGTTGAAATCCATATCCTAAAATTATAGGATTTGAAACATACACCCCCTAATGATGTTTTAAACTAATTCACGTAGGACGCGTTATGAAAAAAATTCATGAGGCAGTGGCACTTGTAGAAGCCACCTGCAGATGCGGATAAATTGTTGACTTACCCGTAGAGAAAAATGCAATTCTAGGAATTACAGCAACACTACCATTATTTTAGCAGTTTTCTATTGTTAGTGATAAAGTTAATTTGATTTCAATTAGAATAGGAATTCGATTTGGTAACATATTTGACTGATTTGTTTCCTCAATCATAGAGTTTTTTAGATACAGTTATTTATACTTTCTATTTCTGCAATCTATTCCTTTATACAAAAGGGAAAAACAAAGAATCACTGTTCATCAAACAGTAAATTGAACAGTACACTTAATACTGTACCAAATCACACATCACCCATGAAAAAAAAGAGCGGCTAACTTCAAATTTAAAAGATTTAAAATTCAAATACAACTAAGATAATGAAATATTCTATTCTCCCTCCAAATTCATAGTAATACATTTACATTCAAACTTCACTCAAGAAAACAACTCTCACTACATCAAGGAAAAAATACTGTAGCCGCCAGTATGCAAAAGCGGAGCAGCAGCCAACAGCAGCCAACCAGGACCCCATTCAACCCAAAAAAAGAGCGAAGAAAGGAAACCAAGGAGAGAGCAGCAGCCAGAAGAAATACAAAACAACACGATGGCATAAAAAAAAGATAGCATCAGCAAGAAAAAAGACGAAGAATAAGAAGAGAGAAAAACTTAGAAGAAATAGCAGAGAACTTACCTAGCCCTTGAGAGGAAAGGAAAGGAAGCCAATAGCAGCAGCTGCAGCTCTTGAGAGGAAAAGGAAGTTGAAAAAAGCAACTTTGAACACTAAACTCAGATCTGATACAAAGAAATATTCAAACAGGTATTATGTTTAAACGTTCTATAAATTTAATATTTTAATTTTGCATACTTGCTTTTGAACACCATCAGTTTGTTATCATTATCACTGCCATCTAAAAAAATATAAACCAAAAGATAAGCAGTTTAATTCATAATTCAAAATTCCTCTATCAGTATTAGTCACATATCACACATCACACATACAAAATGTGCGGATGACTTCAAAATTCAAAGATTCAAAATTCATGTACAACTAAGATAATGAAATTATCTATTCTCCCTCCAAACACTATTTTTGGACCTCCAAATTCCCACTATAATACATAATACATTTACATTCAAACTTCACTCAAGAAAACAGTTCTCACTGTAGCGGCCAGTATGCAAAGAAAGAGCAGAAGCCAGCCAGGTTGTACATTTATACCCAAAAAAAGAGCAAAGAAAGGAAACCAAGAACAGAGCAGCGGCCAGAAGCAATACAAAACAACACGATGGCATAAAAAAAGCAGCAGCAGCAAGAAAAAAGACGAATAAGAAGAAGAGAAAGAAAAACTTAGAAGAAATAGCAGAGAACTTACCTAGCTAAAAAGTTGATCAAGATTTCTGCTTATGATCTGGAAAAAAACACTGAAAAAGGTACTTAATTTATGCATGTAAATAGTCTACAAAATTTCAAAAATTATTGATGAAATTCATGAAAACAAGCAACATGAAGACAACAATACAAGCCAGGGCATCGTAAGTTTTTTAAACTACATAATTGCTGACTACGTACGACTCACCAGCTCTACGACTATTACAGGAGTACTTTTTCATATGCAATGTGCAAATCATTGGAGTTGTGACGGAGTTGGATTGACGTTATGTTGGATGTCCAGATTGTGCAAAAAAAAACACCATCAACTTTGGGGAAAGTTTGGTGTGGATCATGTAATAAAGAAGTAATGGCGCAAATCAGGTACACATTCAAAGCTACATTTCCTATTCATAGTTAAAAAGCACAGGATATTTTATAGCAGGTATTATTTAATTTATAGCAGGTATGATTTCATTTATCATATTTGCATCTCTCATCATTCAGATATAGATGTAAATCACTTTTAATGAAATAAAGATCATCCAATAGTTTAATTAGCTTCTCAAACAATGTATACTTCCCTCCTGATTACATGCATAAATTTAGTTTTAAGTACCAGAGCAAAAATTGACACCATTTGTAAGTAATAATTTTTATAATAAGAGAAAAAAGTAGTTAATGTCAATTACAATGTTTGAAGTAAAACAATTCTGAAATAATCCGGTACAATGTAAAGACTGTAAAGATAAGTCAATATAAGTATTTTCACTCTAAGATACGTGTTTCAAAAATTAACCATGTCCCAAGATTATGACACTGAAACAACACAAAGTAATTAAAACACACTAATTAAAAACTTACCAGTGTTCTTGACGACTCACCAGCAGAATCTAAGGCCTTCTCACCTTTGTTCTCCAGTTCCACATACGCATGTTCAAAATTAATCCACAAGTGAAGCAAAGAATCTCAGTAATCCATAAGGAAAGTACTGATAAAATATAAATTATTCAGCAAATATACATCCAACTAAGGTTACGTCACATGAGTCTCAAGACAAAGATGCAAACTCTGTTTTGGCCAGTGCAAAACAAGCTAGAGATGATAATAGGGCAGCATTAAACTAATTAGTGCTTACAGATTAGATAATCTATCAGCAAATAATCAAATGTTTCAAACATATAGCCGTATAAGGCGAAACACCTTTGTAAATTCTGCGGTTATAATCCTGCACTATCTCACATCTTTACAATGATATGATTATGTTGTCTAACTGATGAAATTAATATTTCGGTGCAGACTGAAGGACATGCAGATGTTATCAGGTACATATTCAACCATCAGTTTATTAACTAATAAAAACAATGATGCAATCATTAAAGAAGGGGTGAGTAGAATTTGGAAAAATGACAATATGATGAATGAAGATATATTTGCTTTCCATCTAACACAATTGGATGAAAAAATATATATTTATTTTAACATTATGATTACTCTTCGTACATCATTTTGGTTGAACAATAATACATATTCAGTCATACTAATAATTTGATATTCAACTTCATAGGCCACTTGACTGTCAAGGAAAAATACAACATACTGAAATGTCAAGGAACTAGATTGGCATTATGTTGCATGTCGAGATTGTGCAAAGAAAAAGTATGGTGCAAATCATGTAATATGGAAGTAGTGGCTCAAATCAGGTACACATTCATATGCATCTTTCATAGTCATAATTACAAAGCACATGCAATATTTTCAATCTTTACCAAGTATATAATTACATAAATCAGGTACAAAGCTTAATTTAGTATGAAGAAAAGACACAAAAGAGAGTTAAGACTTCAAGATTGAACTAACAATGCTCATCTTAAGCAGGTATGATTTCATTGAGCAACTTATAGGCTATTTATATATATGCCCAATTTAATTTACAGATTTCACCAACTTAGTGCGTACACTCAATAGAATTCTAAGCGAGGAAAAACAACAACTTATAACATTAAACTCATAAACTTCATGAGAAAATAAAGTGCTTAAAACATAATTTTTGTAAAACATAATTTTTGTAAAACATAACATTTGAATTAATAAATTATGAACCATCTATACTACTGATAATAAATTTTTCATCATACATGTAGGAATACTCACAGTGAGAACAACTTATGAAGGCTTCGGAAGAAACAATTTATGATGTTGTATATTTCGAAGCTCTATGAACTTCACAGGTAATACAAATCTATCAATTTATTCAAATTATAAAGTTATTGTTGCTGACTACATGATAAAACAAGTTCTGTCAATTATCAAAACTACATGATAAAACCAATTTTTTCAACTATGTATGATTAAACTCATAAGCTACAAAATAGCACCAATTCCTACTAAAATTAGAACTAAACAAGCTCGAATTCATCACCAAAATCTATGAGGACTTACTAGGGCTCAGGATAAAAATAGATTGGTCATAAAAGATTACCTCTCCTATAAAACTATGATGCAATGTAGGCTGTTATTATAAGGGATTACATCACCCAAACATTGTAATATAAATGTAGGTTGCAATCCACACAGAATTGCCTCGCCTAAACATTACATAATTAATTAAAATAGGATGCATTCTCAGTTTGTTATTATCATCACTGCCCATCTAAAAAAACATAAACCAAAAGAACACTAAACTCAGATCTGATACAAAGAAATATTCAAACAGATATTATGTTTAAACGTTCTATAAATTTAATATTTTAATTTTGCATACTTGCTTTTAAACCCCATCAGTTTGTTATCATTATCACTGCCATCTAAAAAAACATAAACCAAAAGATAAGCAGTTTAATTCATAATTCAAAATTCCTCTATCAGTGTTAGTCACATATCACACATCATACATACAAAATGAGCGGATGACTTCAAAATTCAAAGATTCAAAATTCATATACAACTAAGATAATGAAATTATCTATTCTCCCTCCAAACACTATTTTTGGACCTCCAAATTCCCACTATAATACATAATACATTTACATTCAAACTTCACTCAAGAAAACAGTTCTCACTGTAGCGGCCAGTATGCAAAGAAAGAGCAGAAGCCAGCCAGGTTGTACATTTATACCCAAAAAAAGAGCAAAGAAAGGAAACCAAGAACAGAGCAGCGGCCAGAAGCAATACAAAACAACATGATGGCATAAAAAATAGCAACAATTCCTACTAAAATTAGAACTAAACAAGCTCGAATTCATCACAAAAATCTATGAGGACTTACTAGAGCTCAGGATAAAAATAGATTGGTCATAAAAGATTGCCTCTCCTATAAAACTATGATGCAATGTAGGCTGCTATTATCAGATTACATCACCCAAACATTGTAATATCAATGTAGGTGGCATTCCACACAGAATTGCCTCGCCTAAACATTACATAATTAATTAAAATAGGATGCATTCTCAGTTTGTTATCATCATCACTGCCCATCTAAATAAACATAAACCAAAAAAACAAATACCAGAATTGAGTACCAAAGAAAGCCATCTGTCATTAAGCTCAAACCGACCGTTATATATCACAAGAAGCCAACAACCAATACCTCAATGTAAGCACAAAAAGGCAACAATAAAAATTAGCAACAAGAATCAATAAAGCCTTTTATTTTGTAGTTATAACTGATATAATACTTTCCTCAAAACATCAAACACAATAAAGCTTTTTATTTTGTAGTTATAACTGATATAATACTTTCCTCAAAACATCAAACAAGTTAAGAATGTACATCCAAAATATTCATGCTACCCTGTCACGCGAAATGGTGGATGCACTAGAACAAAGAAACTTAATGATAATAGAATAAGTTTTTTTTATCATTTTAATTCGTCATTGTATACTAAAATGCATATGTATTTGTTTATTGACAGCGGTATATACAATAGAGCTGTTGAAACGTTCAAAGTTTTTTACTGTTAAAACATTCAAAGCTCTTTATTTTGTTCAACGAGAACTTTCTATTTACAGATTAATTTATACTTTAACTTAAAAAACATTCAAAGCTTTTTACTGTTAAAATTCATCGTTCTAGAAAAGAATCTCCATAATGCAAATTTAAAACCTAAGCATAAGTCAGTTAAATAGACAGAAGATACTATCACTTCTTCCCATTTAAATTGCTGTTACAGAAGAAAACTTAACAAATATCAAGCCAAATTTAATTGATCAGATAACTATATCTCATTTGATTTATTCACATCGTACTGCACTAACCAATTCCTTTTTTTGTAAACCAGTATCTAATAGAAAACAACAACTTTTCCATGTTAAAAACTGAAAACGCTGACCTATTCACAAAAATGAAACAAATTTCATTCATTCATATTCATTCATGTAAATTAGGAAACACATAAAAAGCAAGATGAAGAAAATGCTAAAATTTCACAATGAAACTAAACCAGATTTCTAGGAGATGAGATAGATCAACCAAATTTAATGAATCTAGCATGATATTAAGCATAAATAATACCAAAAAATAGGGAAATAATAGATTAACAAATTTTCATGCTTTTGATATCCAATTATTCATCAACTATTCAACGAAAGGGAATATCATGAAGAAATTATACCTGTAATTGCCGAAATCCAACAAATCAAGCAAAATCCGACGAAATCCCTCAAGGAAGGCAGTGAATCAAAAATTAATATGGACATGCAGACTCAAAAAGTACACAAATTAATTGCAAAAGGGTTTTTTTACCTTTCCAGTGAGAAAAATCAAAGAATCACGGCAGATCTAAACTAAAAATCAAAGAATCATGGAGAAATTACACCTGTAATTGCCGCAATCCAACAAATGAAGCAAAATCCGACGAAATACCTCAAGGAAAGCAGTGAATCACAAATTAATATGGACACGAGGACTCAAAAAGTACACCAACTAATTGCAAAAGGGTTTTTTTTACCTTTCCATTGAGAAAAATCAAAGAATCACGGCAGATCTAAACTAAAAAACAAAGAATCATGGAGAGATTATACCTGTAATTGCCGAAATTCAACAAATCAAGCAAAATCCCACGAAATCCCTCAAGGAAGGCAGTGAATCACAAATTAATATGGGCATGCAGACTTAAAAAGTACAAAAAATAATTGCAAAAGGGTTTTTTTACCTTTCCAGTGAGAAAAATCAAAGAATCACGGCAGAGAAACAGAGATCGATGGAAGTGGGTGTCGTCGCAGGGAGGGACGACGGCGTCGTCGGAGAGGGGGGAGAACGTCGTCACGGGGAGGCAGGAGGGCGTCGTCGGAGCGGGACGAGGACGAGGGAGTCGTCGGGGCGGACGAGGGCGTCGTCGGTGCGGGAGGAGGGCGTCGTCGCGGCTAGGAGAAGCACAGGTCGTCGATGAGGACTTGAGTTGGGGAGTTCGGCTGAAAATGGCCAGATCTAGGGTTCATGAGATGTGAGAATAATATTTATATGTGGTCATGAGATGTTTGGAAAAAATCTCAACCGTTGATTGATGATCCAAAGGATATGTGAAGCCCTAGCTCACTTAATAATGTATATTTATATATGGGTAATGTATATTTATATATGAGTAGAAGTTGTAATGAAATTTTTTTGGAAATTTGCAACAGAATTTTAACTTAAAAAAGAATTTGTAAATATAAAGACTTACTTTCTTTTGTAGAACAACAAGAAAAATGAAAAATGAAGAAATAGATAATAGAAAGACCAATTTAAGCTACTTTACTTTTCCAAAATAACACTCCCTCGAGATACAAAATAAATTAACCTCTGGAATAGCAATTGGTTGCAACATTTTGCCTTTGACAAAACTTTGAAAAGAGATATGTAACTAATTTAGTAATATATTAAATTGGTGATTCTTAATCTAGGAAATTTAGAGTTGTCATTGTATATTCTTTAGATCAATAATGTATAAGCATCAGATGACAATATTTTGGGTAACATATTTTTCTATATGATTTATGATTTTTAATTTTAACTGTATAATAATCAAATCAAATGTATTACAAATTAAAGAGACGTAAATTTAAAATACAATGATAAAAAAATTAGTCACCGTGCTTGGCACGGGGTACATACTAGTTCTACAAAACAACAAAATGGTCTCCTTGCTAGTGTTTCAGTTAAAAACCTAATCAATGTTGACCTAACCCAACATCTTCAATCACCAAACTATCCCTCTTTGTAATTTTCAGACTTGTGTGAAACTCAATTTTGGTTAGGGTTCTTTCCTAACCATTAGAGCAAACTCAAGTGAATTTGGGTTTTTTTAAGAATGTATTGGATTTAAACCTATTAAGAAATGAGTTATAGAGCATAACAGGGGTAAAACAGTTACTTCTTCTAACCGTTAAATTTGACATCTCTATCCCCAATTTCTAACTATTAGACATTGCAACACTTGTGCTATTAATCTGGGCTTGGATGTTTATTTGAATACACATCTGTCAAAATCATTAATATACAACAATAGATGTACATCGTGATAAGCTTTTAGTAAAACAGCAATACTGTAATAAGTCCCGCCGCACGGATAACAAAAGTATGAATAGTAAAATTTTGAAGGGCAACAAGTCTAAGGATGTGGCTGTAAAGATACTAGTGATGTTTTAAAACTTAGTGCAGCAACAAACGACAATAATATTTCCATAATAACTTCACAAGGAAAAGAATGCAAATAGAAATGAGAGTGATATTTTCCATTCCTTACATGCAAAGCTCATTTTGAAATGTAACATGTTTCTTTTATTCATTAGCTAAAGCTAGCCAAACAGCACTTGCATTGAAATTGTGCATCAATATTGATATAGGACCAAGATTTACCAAACCCTGCTCATAACATCTCAGAAGAAACTCTTCCTGAATCTGGAGCTCTTAATGAAGTTTTTAGAAATAGGGGAATGAATCGTACACAATCGATATCTCGCATTGGTGTTCATCTCTCTTCTGCCAGCCCTGCAAAGATCAAGAATTAAAAGCAAATATCACTAATATCTAATCATGGAATTGATACAAAATTTTTCAGATAAGAATGAACCTTATGAAACGGATGATGTTAGACCTCTACAGGCTTGGGTATCGGTATCCCTGAACCATCAGTGAGGACTTTATAAGCATTTTGGATTCTTCTAGTGATTGGACCAACTTCTCCATTTCCAATAACTCGACCATCAATCATGGTAACCTGATAAAAATCAATTCCTTTTAGTTAAGCACTTACCTTCCTAAGGGTCTGGAACTAGAATATAACCCCTTCAATAGGAAATAAATAACTCAATAATAAGAGAAATAAAGCAATCAACTAATTTAGTGCAGCATATTCTTAGTGATCAAGTGAGGTTATATTCAGTATTTCTAAAAAAAATTGAAATGAAATGAAATGAAAACTCACTGGAGAAAGTTCTCCCATAGTTCCCGTTGTCCACACCTGCATATAATAAATTGCTCAAGTTCAACTACAAAGATTTGTCGCACAGGCGAAAAGCTGGTAATTTATTGTATACAAAAGCTTCAAACTAGTTGACACAGAAATATCACATCATTTAACAATCGAAAGATAAATTTTCAAGTATAGCAAACCTCATCTGCAGAATGAAATTCAGAAAGACTGATACGCCGCTCATTTAGAACCAACTTCTCATGTATCACAAGATCCATGACCTATATAAATTAAGACGAAATTTATCAGATGCATAAAAATGGCTCTCGTTAAACAATTAAACATGGCCTGAAAACACATATTCTGCAAGTCCTGCTATTTCTTCAATCATAAACACAACAACAAACAAACATCAATAAAGCATTTATCCCAAAGGTTTGCAGTCATTTTTTGCTTTTGTCATTTTTTGTCCTGTTCTTACCATTGTTCTCATGAAAATTCAGATAAGAAAAGATTGAAATATTACTTGAAAGTTTACGAATGAGGGGACAGTATTTTCTGTTGGTTCGAGTATTCTACTCCTATTAACTTATTTTCTTATAGAAAAAGAAAACAAAACATAATACTTAAGTTTCTCAAATTTACAGTTGCCCGAGTTATTCCTGGAAGACAGTAATCAGCATGAGGTGTAGATATTTGCCCTTTCTTGACC
Organism: Asparagus kiusianus; assembly: GCA_022839385.1. Taxonomy (NCBI): domain Eukaryota; kingdom Viridiplantae; phylum Streptophyta; class Magnoliopsida; order Asparagales; family Asparagaceae; genus Asparagus; species Asparagus kiusianus. The sequence goes on from BQKN01066089.1 coordinate 233,753, forward strand.
AAGAACTGCATACAAAATGATTTAATTTATTATATAGTTATATAGATTATTATATAGATAGTGATAGAGTTCTGATAAGAATTAGAATGAAACAGTCTGTAAAAATTATCAGAAAATAGTCTCTCACAATGTTTGTAGCATTTGTTTCTGAAACAAAACCATCTTTGTCTAGCATGATGGCATCATCTGCCTTGGCAAAGTTCCCTTCTATCTGCATATCATATGGATTCAGATAAAAGCAATTATCTAGATATTAAAATAATTTCAAGAAAAAAGGAATTAACTGCAGTTTCTAGGATTAAGAACAGAACCTTTGCCAATATGTTGTTGATAAGATTGTTATGATGAATCTTTGAATCTATACTCTGAAAAACGAAAAATAAGAGATGAGAAACTGAGAAAACAGTGCTTGAGAAAGAATCAATTCTAATCATTGGAGAATAGAAAATAAGCATAATCATTTCACAATAAACTAATAATTTATGCGAATGAACAACCGGTGTCGGGGAGAAATCAGGCACAAACTGGGAGTTAATAAGCCTTAAATAGAGGTAGCAAACCAGCTTAACACGAAAGGGTAAGCTGTTCAGGCATTTGAAGACAACTTTCTATTTGAATCCATCGCTCTTTCTTCTTTCTCAATGTGAGACTAGGCCATTAGGCAATGAAGACAACTTGCTATTCGAGTCCTTCACCCTTTCCCAACTTTCTCAAAGTGGGACTAAACTCACACATGAAATTCCTGACAAGCTTGTGCAGTTGGATCTAAATTTAAAAACCAAAAGGTTCAATCATGGAAAAAGTATCCCTTGCTCTTTTTCCTAGTAATAACTAGAAACTCATATGCTCCAATCCAGAGTTTCTCCAAATTAAACCAAGTAATATCACAGTGGAAGATCAAGCACTTCAGAGTAACAATTACAATGAAAAGCAGAACTCCTCCACAAACTTGTTAAAGCTAGTAAGAGATCAGGTTACTTTTGTATTATTTTTTTTTCATACTTCTCTTACTACGGCAATGCTTTTTTCCAAAGAACTGATTATGAACTTACAAGAGAAGCATAATTATGTTGCTACATTTAATAGCTAGCGCAAGGAAAATAGAAATATACATATTGCCATCATATCTTACATTGGGTGAATTACGTCGCGTAGTTGCTGTGACTAGAGTGATCCCATGTGAATTGTCATAGACTGGTGGTTTCCATTCAGCAAGAACTGCCATTTTTTTCAACAAATCAAAATTTAGTGCAGTAAAGCATGTAGTTACAAACATATATACTAAGGTCAGCACAACTCGAATAGCCTAAGTAAGCGCTTGATAGCTCATCTACCGATTAAGGTGCATCCGTAAAGGTTGAATGCTGGGCTCATTCCTGAGGTAACCTGGGAAAAGAATGTAATGAAGGGGAATCAGAAATAGTGAAATAACAAATGATGAACAGAGAAAAGAATTTGATTGGTCACAGTCCTATAATCTAAATGAATATATGTAGCTAACAACACCCAAGTTTTCAGTTAAAATATTCACAACAGATAACCTTTTTCCCACGTGTAAGAGTTAGTCTGATATGAGCATTGTCAAACATCCCATTTGCAATGAGGGTTTGGAAGATGGCCTCTTGAATCTGAAATTTGACTAAACAATAGTAATCACAGAAGCTTATAAACTAAAATAATAGGAATATATATCATCCCAGTTGCAAATAAGTGTTTCCAAGCAGGTTCCTTCAATAAAAAATATAACATGGCCGAACATGAAAGATAATGCAATTAAGATTGTCACCTCTTCACGAGTTGGGACATTGTTGAATGCTAAAGCTTTAGCCGAGTCAAACAACCTAGAATAAAAGTAGGGAGTTTTATTAAATAAAAATCAATGCAATGGTCAACAGATGACAAATCACAAAACAATCTACATGTAGATAATAAAAGTAAACAGTAATTTTAGTGGTGATTACCGATCTAAATGTTCATTAAGCTTGAAAATCTTCCCCTTATAGATTCGGAGTCCCTCCCAGGCTGCATCACCACCTTGTACAACCGAATCTAACACTGAAACCTTTTAAGGGTTGCATTTGTTAGAGACCTCAAATGACTAAGAAATACATAAAAGGTCAATAAAAAAAGAGGAGCAGTCTATGCAAATACCTTTGCACTTTCACGAGGTAAGAGCTCATCACCGACCCAAACAAGCAACTTCTCATTTGCAGGGACAGGAAGGGCCGGAGGAGGTACTGAAGGTCCCAAAGAAGAAGTTGTTCTCTTTCTGTGATGTCTAAGCATGTTGTAGAAAGGAAGACTTTGCTCTAGCAAGTCATATAAAGCTAATGGAAATGGCTGACAAAAATTCACTCAACTATAAGCTAAACATTAATTAATGTGTTCAGCAGTTAAACAGTTAATATAATGAAAATAGTGCCAAAAAAATCTTACTGAACAATATGATTGTGGTACTTTGAACCCCGTTGACTTATGCACATTTTTGTACCACCAGGGAGCCCAAATTCCATCAACTGGTTTAGGGCCAGGTTCCCACCTGTGAGAAGTAATTCATATAAATTATATACTTATTGTTGCACACTAGAAGAAGATAAAATGTACTGACAAGGGATATTCACTTAACAAAAACATAATTCTGCTTGCAAACATAGCCACCTAAAACTAAAGCATCAGATGGACTACTTGGAAATTCGTTTCAAGAATATATTCATCCTTCTGCTTTTAGCAATAGGTGTCACAAGAAAGGTTATAAAAGTGTAGTTGTTTTCTAGAAAATTCTTAAATCAAATTGTATTTCTGCATATATATCTACACAGTAGGACTTCTAAATCTAAATAAATTTACTCCAAGAACAAAACTTATTTTCATACTTGAGCATTGCCATCTGGAAAGGAATACCCAAATCCTCACAAAGACCTCGTAGGGTAGCCTGCACGAGGAGGCAGTAAACAATTAGAATGGTCTCAGAGTTTACAAGGATTTCTATAACCACAAGCATTTAATGGTAAAACAAACTCAGCAAATTCATACAGACCTTCGAACTTGAATGCAAGACTTATTAGAGTACTGTTGAGTTCTTGTTGGATTCAAGTATGTTATTAAGCTGCTTATACATTATCTGTAGAATATGGCTGCACTTATTCATTTTGATAAGAATACATATGGATTCGGTATCTCATAATAATCAACAAAGATGCATATACAGGAATTAACATAAAGAGATTCATTTTGATAAGAATATGTAAAGAATAGCTAAAACCCTAATCAATTGTTTATTGAGATCATA
>BQKN01066089.1:242041-317943 GCA_022839385.1 Asparagus kiusianus
TTCCATTAACCCAATACCCAATACTAAACCCACTACTTAACTTAACAGAATACATATGGATTCGGTATCTCATAATAATCAACAAAGATGCATATACAGGAATTAACATAAAGAGACAATATCTAAAGTCTTCTCCAATATTTTAAACTAAAATCCCCATATCCCCTCTATTAACACCATTCCCACTTCAATTAAATGTTGACCACTTGTGTTCATATAAATATCCACCATATTATAAATTAAATTTCAACAGTTTTGTGAAACATATGAATGCCAAATACTGTCATATCATACAATTCAATAGTTTAATTATAATACATATTTCCTTTAAAAAAGAATTGCATCCATGTATATCTCATCCTGTCAGCTTCTTTCCAGGTATCTTGAGGAGGAGCTTAAGGGACACATCACTTAGTCATTCATCTACTTATTTCGAAACCGTCCAATTTCAGATCTCAATTAGCATAATACAAATTGCTCTAGGAGGAGATTTAGGGATTGGCTCAACAATTTAGCACTGTGGCACTCGTGTAATGGCTCCTGAAACACCAAAAGGAGCGAACAAAAAATGTCAATATATCAAAAGATGTGTCGGACTCAATTACAACTTGATGTAGAACACACGGCAGACATACTTATGGAGAAGTGGGACAAACACAAGCCCGAACACGCACCCGGATGAGGAAAAATAACTTGTCACGAAGAATGAGTCATATCTTTCAAACCGTAAGTCAGAATTGGACGAATTATATATGAAAATCGCGTAGTTTTGTCAATTATATATGTTCAGATTGTTGCCGTCCATTTTCGCCAAATTCCCTCCAGATTGAGAGATATCAGCGTTTTTGTCAGTTTTTTACTATTTTAGGTAATGTTTTAAGAGACTGTTTTGGTTAGGAAGCAAATCTGGTTTGATTCCAAATTTGACCGATTTACTTCACTAATCCTAGGGAGTCTTTTAGGAAGAATTTTGTTATTTTTATTTTTGGTAAAGTTTGAGTCATTGGTAAAGTTTGGTAAAGTTTTAGGAAGAATTTTGTTTATTTTCTATTTAAACAGAGTATTGTAAGCCCTAAAGGCGTAACTTTTCATCAATAAAAATTTCTTTTTTAATATTTTCTTCGTGAATTCGAAGTTCTTTGTGGATTCGGAGATTGTTCTTTGTGGATACAAAGAACACTCATTGGTGGATTTCGAGGTTATCAAATCCATGCTATGTTAATTGCTATCAGAGCCAGGTTCCTCCGATCCAATGGCAAACGATGAAGCCCCTTTCTCTCGAACTAAGTTCGATGAGCTAAATACCGATGTTAATCAGATGAAGACTGTCATAAAGTGACTTGAGTCGACAGCGGAGCGTCTGAACATAGTAGGGGTTCAAAATCGCAATGATGAATTCAACAACGACGACGATAACTATGAAGCCCCACGCCGCGGTGATGATCGCAAAGACCGTCGACAAAGGGATAGTTATGATGTTGGAGGGTTTAAGATAAGATGGATCTGCCATCTTTTAAGGGGCAACTTTATATCGAAGAATTTCTTGATTAGCTCGCAGAAATAGAGAGGTTCTTCAAGTATATGGAGATCCCATATAAGCATAAAGCTAAATTGGTGGCCTACCAACTTAAAGGGGGAGCATCGGCAAAGGGGGAGCATCGGTATGGTGGGAATCAGTTTGCATGAATCGATCCCGTCAAGGGAAGCTGAAAGTCAATAGGTAGGAAAAGATGAAGAAACTACTGAAAGCTCGTTTCTTGCCGGGTGAGTATGAACAAGTCTTATTCGGACAATACCAGAATTACAAACAAGGTGGAAGAACAGTTGATATGTACACGCAAGAGTTTTGTCAGCTGTCATCCAGCAATAATTTAAATGAGAAAGAGGCCCAACAGAAGTCTCAATATACCGAGGGATTAAGGATAACAATTCAGGATCGTGTATCTTTGCAGCATACATATACCTTGGCAGACATAGTTAGCCTAGCGACAACTTGGACGGAATAATAGAGGATCGTGGACAGCTTCCGACGGGTCACGCACAAGCTTTAATCGTTGTGGGAACAAACAATCTCAAATTGCTTCTGAACAAGATGCTTCTGATCAAGATGCTACAACTGAGAAAGGTACAGGACCAACGACAAAAACAGCGAAGAAGGCTACACCACATAACCCATATGCTAAACCCGATCCAATCAAGTACTACAAATCTGGTCAACCTGGTCATCGATCCAATCAGTGCCATAAAAAAAGTGTTGTGAATATGATGGGTCATGAAGAGGAGGATATAGACCAAGATGATGCTGAAGACTATGGAGGTGATGGGATGAATCCTGATGATGGAGATGAACTCTTGTGTGTTGTGCGGTGCCTATTATTGGCTTTAAAGACAGAAGAACCACCACAGAGGCATAATATCTTCCACATTAGATGCATTGTGGAACGGAAGACTTGTGATATTATCATTGATAGTGGTAGTAGCGAGAATATTATCTCTCGATGCATGATGGAGAGATTACGTTTGAAGACAGGAAAACATCTTGCTCCAGATCGGTTGGATTCGTAAGGGTAATGACGTGCATGTTGATGAGTTATGTCGGGTAACTTTTTTCATTGTCTAAAATTATGTTGATGAGGCATTGTGTGATGTAGTTGAGATGAATGTTTGTCATATGTTGTTAGGCAGGTCATGGCAGTTTGATGTTGATACCACGAACAGGGGCAGTGATAATGTTTATATCTTTAAGAAGGATGGTCGTCGAGTTATGCTCACGCCTCTTACAGAGAAGGGGCCCATCAAAACAAATGTTGCTAAAAAGAAGACTTTTTTATCATTGACAATGAAGATTTTACAAAATATTTGAAGCAGTCTAACGAAGTTTATGCTCTTGTTGTGTCAGGGAACGAGGATTCCGCTTTCACCAAAATTCTACCTGAAGTACAGACCATCTTGCAATAATTTGATGTAGTTATGCTTAACGAACTTTCTTCCAAATTACCATTGTTTCGAGACATTCAACATCAGATCGACTTCATCCTTGGATCACGGCTATCGAATCTGTCACACTATCTGATGAGCCTGAAGGAAGGAGAGATCTTGCAGAAACAGGTGTACGATCTCATCCAAAAAGACCTTATACGAGCTAGCATGAGTCCGTGTCTCGTGCCAACATTACTAGTTCCAAAGAAGAACGGAGAGTGACGCATGTGTGTAGATAGTAGGGCTATCAATAAGATTACCGTGAAGTATCGATTTTCTATCCCTCGTCTGGAAGACATGTTAGATATGTTGTCTAGATCAAAAATGTTTTCCAAAATTGATCTCAAGAGTGGTTATCATTAGATTTGGATTAGAGAAAAAGATGAGTGAAAAATTGCCTTCAAGACAAAAAAAGACTTGTATGAATAGTTAGTCATGCTTTTTGGCCTTTTCAATGCTCCTAGCACTTTCATACGGTTGATGAATCGGATATTAAAACCTTTTATCAACAAGTTCGTTGTAGTTTATTTCGATGATATCTTGATTTATAGTCAGACTGAGACCATGCATCTGGACCACTTGAGGGAGGTACTAACGTCTTTTAAGGAGAACAAGTTGTACATTAATCTGAAAAAATGCAACTTCATAACCAGTAACCTATTATTCTTGGGCTTTGTCGTCAGTACAGAGGACATCCATGTTGATGAAGAGAAGGTGCGTGCTATTCGAGATTGGCCTACGTCGAAGACTGTTACCAAAGTTCGTAGTTTTCATGGCCTCGCGATTTTCTACAGGAGATTTATCAGAAATCTCAGCAGCATTATAGCGCCTATCACTGAGTGCATGAAGAACGACAAGTTTAATTAGGGGAAGATGTGGACCGTTGCTTTGTACTAATCAAGGAGAAGTTATCCACAACACCAATACTTGCTCTTCCAGATTTTTAAAAAGTATTTGAAGTTGATTGTGATGCGTCCATTATAGGAATTTGTTGTGTTCTATCCCAAAAAGGGAGTCCAGTTGTTTTCTATAACGAGAAACTCAGCGAAACTCGACAAAAATGGACCACATATGAGCTAGAGTTGTATACCATAGTCCAGTCTTTGAAGCATTGAGAGCACTATTTGATCTTGCGAGAGTTTCTGCTTCATACTGCTCATCATGCTTTGAAGTCCATCAATAGTCAAACTACCATCAATCGAATGCATGCTCGTTGAATTACATTTCTGCAATGTTTCACCTTTGTTTTGAAGCATAAGTCTGGGCAGCAAAATAAGGTTGCAGATACACTCAGTCGGAGAGCTGATTTATTGGTGACTTTGCAGGTAGAAGTGACTGGATTTGATATCTAAAGGAGTTTATGCAGAAGACGAGGACTTTAAGGAGATTTGAAACGATTGCTAATAAAATCAGTTAGTCAAAGATTTTCATATTCAAGATAGTTATTTATTTCATGGAGATCGCTTGTACATACGCAGAGTTCAGTAAGAGAGCAGATAATACGAAACTTTCATGCTGGTGGGTTAGAGGATATTCGGAGCGTGATAAGATGATTGCTTCCATTAAAGAGAGATATTACTGACCTCAGCTGAAATAGGGGATAGAAAAACATGTGCGGCGTTATCCAGTTTGTCAAGTTGCTAAGGGACAGTCTCAAAATACGGGATTGTATACACCCTTACCTATTCCTCATGCGTCATAGAATGATATCTCGATGGATTTTGTGTTGGGACTCCCTAGAACCCAACGAGACATTGATTCTGTTTTTATTGTTGTTGACAGATTTTCAAATATGTCGCACTTTATTCCATATAAGAAGACAATAGATGCTAGCAACATTGCTAATCTTTTCTTTCAGGAGATAGTTCGCCTTCATGGAGTACCAAAATCCATCACATCTGATCGTGATTCTAAGTTCTTATCCCGCTTTTGGAGGACCTTGTGGCAGCGATTCAATATTTCACTTAAATTCAGTACTGCTTACCACCCTCAAACGGACGGACAAACAAAAGTGGTAAATCGCACTCTCGGTAACCTTCTTAGATCCATCTCTAGCGATCGTCCAAAATAGTATGATCTTGCTCTAGCACATGCTGAATTTGTTTATAACTGTATGGAGAGTCGAACTACAGGCAAGGCTCTCTTTGTGATTGTATATGGAAGGCTTCCTGTTGATGGTTAAGATCAGACAGTCAATCGTATCCAGAAGAGGATAGGTTCGGTTCAGTGTTGATGAAGGACCACTTTCTTTCCTGACTTTATGTCTGGTTCTTGAGTTTGAGTGTCGATCAATTTGCACGTGTAGAAGCTCATAAGAATGTGGGGATCAGTTCTCCCGTTGTACCTCCAACGATCAAGTTAGTGGATATGAACTTGAGTGGGAAAAGTTAGGATGATATGCAGAAAATACTCTAGGTTTTCTCTCTTTCTCCTTTTTTTCCAAAAGTCCTCTTAGTTCGAATAGTACCAGTATTTATATCCGAAGCATGAGGGGTTAATTGATCACTTCGGCCGAGCACAGTAAGGCGGTGACGAAGTACGGGTTAGCAGCTGAGTTAGCTTTTGCTTTACAGATGCCAGCTGGCGACTGAAGGATAGATCACTTCGACATTAAATGGGAAGTGATCAGTAGCGGGATAGTGACCTACGTAGTCCGATGAGTCATGAAGACTATCGGGACAAGAGAAATAATGCATCTGCTATACATTAAATACGATGCAAACATGTAGCTAGTGAGGGTAGCTTCGTCGAGAAGTAAAGTCATTTCAAAACGGTTTCAAGAAGTGTTTGGGACGAGTAGTCGAGTAGACTCTTAGCGAGCCGTCCAGGATGAGAAGACCGACTAACACCGTCTTTCGTGTCGTCATGGGAGAATGTCGACTAGTCGAGTCGAGTGAGTCAGACGATAGGAGATCTGGACCATTCCTTTGAGCGGGGCAAGACGTGTAAGCATATACTCATTAATTCACTAAAACGTCGTATGTCCAAGAGTAGGAATGCTATAACACTTCCGAACCATTATCTTGATCTAGTTTCACTGCCTAAGCTTTTAGGACAGAGTATTCCTGCAGATCATATGGCCGAGAAGATACGTGCTATCTAACAGGAAGTGAAGGAGAAGATAAATAAGTCTAATGCTAAATATAAGATCGATGTTGATCGACACTGGAGGAAGAAGGTGTTTGAGGAGGGATACATGGTGATGGTGTTTCTGCGAAAAGAGCGTTTTTCAGTGGGCACCTACAACAAGTTGAAGAATAAAAAGTACGGTCATGCAAAATGCTGAAGAAGATTAGCGATAATGCTTATGTTGTTAACCTTCCTACAAATTTGGCTATATCTCTTAGTTTTAATGTTGCTGATTTATTTGAGTATTACCCGCCAGAAGGAACAACTCTTCATGCAAGTATAAGCTCGGGATCGAGCTCTTTTCAAGCAAGGGGACTGATGTAGAACACACGGCGAATATATTTATGGAGAAGCGAGACAAACACAAGCACAAACGCGAACCCGGTCGAGGAAAATAACTTGTCACGAAGAATGGGTCATATCTTTCAAACCGTAAGTTGGAATTGGACGAATTATACATGAAAATCGTGTATTTTTTCGAGACAGAGTTAACCAAACCGACCAATGTTCGGTTTGCCGCTGTCCATTTCACTAAATTCCCTCCGGTATGAGAGATATCAGTGTTTTTATCAGTTTTTTACTATTTTAGATAATGTTTTAGGAGCTGTTTTGATTAGGAAGCAAATCCGATTTGATTCCAAATTCCACCGATTTACTTCCCTAATCTTAGGGAGTCTTTTAGGAAAAATTTTGTTATTTCTAATTTTGATAAATTTTGAGTCATAATAGGAGTCTTGTTTATTTTCTATTTAAGCAGAGTATTATAAGCTCTAGAGGCATAACTTTTCATCAATAAAAATTTCTCTTTTAATATTTTTTCGTGGATTCAAACTTCTTCGTGGATTCGGAGATCGTTCTTTGTGGATTCAGAGAACACCCATTGGTGGATTCTAAGGCTATCACTTCTGCGTTGCGTTACAACTTGTTTTTTCAATTAAGCTCTAGAATTTTCCTTATTGACCAAACTTATTTTACTGAAAAAGTATAGTAACACCAGCAGTTATAAGGTAGAAGCTGAAAGCAGTGATAGAACATTAGAAATCAGAAAGTTTTAGATGGTAACCAGCTAACCATATAAAACTCTAATAAAGAATATTCGAGCTCACGAAGAAATCGCGATCAAAGTAAGACAAATTCCAATGAGAGGGGACTAACCTCAGGGTCACGTAATAGATCCTCTGAATCTATGATCGGTGGTAGATTCCCAAGTTCACATAGTTCACTATATACGGATACAAGGTCGCCCAAGCCAAGCTCGAGAAAGGATGGTGATACAACTTTGCTGAATGATGTCTGGAACAACATTTCAATGATCACGAAAACTAATAACTCAAAGTATGTGCAAAATCAGGACTTTTCTGACAAACAGAAAATAACAAAGCAGAAATTGAGAAAAGATAATTAGAACAAGCAATTACAATTAATCTGCATGCTGTAAGAAATGTTGGGACAAACCCGAGGCCTAATAGAACAGGGTCTCAGCGAATAGTAGATTGAAAGTAAAAAAAAGAACACATAGATTTATGTGGAAACCCTTTTAAATGAATTTAGAGTAAAAATCACAGGCAATGATAGAAGAAACCACTATGATAAATAACTTTAGAGTTACAATCTTCCTTTATAAGGAGAAACTCTATATTTTTCTCTCTCACTATTCTACATGTGCAGTTGTTTCTGGGATGGATTTTTCCTGAAGAATTTTAAGCCTATTTATAGCGGCTGGGAAAACGCTATTTTTAATTTTATAATTTTTTTACTATGCTAACCTTTTGGTGTCCGCTTTCCACTTTCGATGTATTTATTTTTGTAGGGCCTGCCACCTTTTTGTTTGTCCATAATTGCTGTTGTCAGCAATTACGGCTGATAATCTCCCACTTAAAGATTTGATTGAGTATCAATCATATCATCACATCATTCTTTCTATCTTGTCATCTTCATGTTACCCACGTCTCCGACAGATCACAAGAGGATCGATACCAAATAAATTTATAAGTATTTACTGTTTTTGTCAAAAAGTCTACTAGGTTGTCTTTAGTGTGAATTTTTTACATATTCACTGTTCCTTCTACTACTTTTTTACGAATGAGATACTGAACTCGAATGTGTTTTGTCTTTGAATAAAAAGTTAAGACTTCTTGCTAAATGCAAAGCACTCTTACTGTTATAAAATAGAGAAATCTTCTTTTGTTCATGCTCGAGTTCCTCCAGCACCATCTTTAACCATATCCCCTCTTTACTAACTTGTGTAGCTGCTATATATTCTGCTTCTGTTATTGAAGTAGCCACAACTGACTATAATTTTGAAAGCCAGCTTACAGCTCTGTCAGTAAGTACAAACACATAGCCTGTGATGGATTTGCTATTATCACGATCACTTGCATAATCAGAATTAACATATCTATTGACAATAAAATCTGATCCCCATAACATAATGTAACATTTGAGGTTCCCTTAATGTCTCTTAGGACCCTTTTTATAGAATTCCAATGCTCTTTACTAGGATTCGACATGTATCGACTAACCACTCTCACTGCTTATGTAATGTCTGGTTTTGTACAAATTATAGCGAACATTAAACTTTTCACTGCTGATACATACGGTACTCGAGATATCTCCATCCTCTCTTCTTTACTGCTAGGACTCATAGTGGATGATAACTTAAAATTATCAGGAAGTGTGGTAGAAATTTACTTACAATCTTATATGCTAAAACGCTAAATTTTCTTCAAATAATTCTTCTGAGAAAGCCAAATCTTTCTATTAATTCTGTCTCGGTAAATTTACATCCTTAGAATCTTATTTGCAGATCCTAAATCCTTCATTTCAAATTCCCTAGCCAACTGTTCCTTTAATTCTTTGATACGATCTTTATTGGGGCCTCTAACTAACATGTCAACATACAACAATAAGATAACAAAATTATTTTCACTAAACCTCTTGAAATATGCACAAGGGTCTGAATTAAGTTTGTTGTATCCAAGGCTCATGATGAATGAATCAAATCTCTTGTACCAACACCTCGGCACCTGCTTTAGACCGTACAGAGATTTGTTCAATCTGCAAAACAAGTTCTCTTTTCCTTTTTCTTCAAAACCTTCTAGTTTGAGCATATAAATATCTTCTTCAAGATCTCCATAAAGAAATGTTGTTTTTACATCTAGCTGCTCTAGATGTAAGTCAAATATAGCGCTCATAGCTAGGATTATTCAAACTGTTGTAAGTCGAACTACATGAGAAAATATTTCATTAACATTGAGCATATCCTTTTATTATCAATCTAGCACGATATCGCTTCACTTGATCATCTCCATTTCGCTTGATCTTGTAGACCCATTTATTTTCAATAGTCTTCCTCCGTTATTGTCAGTCGTAATTGCTAACAACAATTATGGACAAACAAAAAGGTGATGAACCCCACAAAAATAATGCATCGAAAATGAAAAGCGAGCACCAAAAGGTTGGCACGATAAAAGAAAAAATATTATCAAATTAGGAATAGTATTTTTCCAGCCGCTATAAATAGGCCCCAAAACTCTTCAGGAAAAATCTATCCTAGATACAACTCCACTTATAAAAGAGTGAGAAAAATAGAGAGTTTCTCCTTATAGAGAGATTGTAACTCTAAAATTTTTCCCCATAGTAGATTCTTCTATCATTGCATGTGGTTTTTATCCCAAATTCATTTAGAGGATTTTTCACGTAAATCTGTGTGTTCTTTTTATTACTTTCACTCTACTATTCGCTGAGATCCTGCTCTATTAGGCCTCGGATTTGTCCCAACAAGGAAGTTCTTAATCTACAGATACATTAAACTGTACAACCATCTAAAAGGCAAAAAAAATTGAGCAACAGGGGAATTTCGTTAAATCTTCATTCCATAAGACAACGTTTTTAAGAAAAAGTAATCAGTGCTTACAACAGGAACAACTAAATGTGACTCTTCTGTAACTTCTTTTCCTTTAGAATAAGATTGTAACTTCAAAAAAATTTCTCCTAGTGGATTCTTCTATCCTCGCACTTGGTTTTTATCCTAAATTCATTTAGAGGATTTTTCACGTAAATCTGTGTGTTTTTTTTATTACTTCCACTCTATTATTCGCTAAGACCCTGCTCTATTGGGCCACGGGTTTGTCCCAACAAGAAAGTTCTTAATCCACTTAAAAGATACATTAAACTGTATAACCATCGAAAAAGGCAAAAAATTGTATTGTTTCTTAGTAAAGCCGGCGAGCAACATGGGAATTTCGTTAAATATTCATTCCATAAGAAAACATTTTTAAGAAAAAGTAGTCAATGCTTGCAACAAGAACAACTAAATATGACTCTTCCGTAACTTCTTTTCCTTTAGAATAAGATTGTAATTCCAAAGTTTTTTTTCATAGTGGATTCTTCTATCATTGCACGTGGTTTTTATCCCGAATTTGTTTAGGAGGTTTTCACGTAAATCTGTGTGTTTTTGTTACTTCCACTCTACTATTCACTGAGACCATGCTTTATTAAGCCCCGGGTTTGTCCCAACAAGGAAGTTCTTAATCCACTTAAAAGATACATTAAACTATATAACCGTCTAAAAGGCAAAAAAAATTGTATTGTTTCATAGTAAAGCCGGCGAGCAACAGGGGAATTTCGTTAAATCTTCATTCCATAAGACAACATTTTTTAAGAAAAAGTAATCAGTGATTGCAACAGGAACAACTAAATGTGACTCTTCTGTAACTTCTTTCCCTTTAGAATAATATTGTTTTGCAGGAATCAACCTTAGCAAGAAGTTTTCTTTAGCAGAGAATGGAATAGACAGAGAAATTAAGCAGAGGCATTCATACCAAAATATTAAGAGGGTTGCGTATCAATATAAAGTGCTTCCCTTGCTTCATCAGCTCATTTGATAAGTTTGGTAGGCGTTGTTTCGCCATATGCTACATCTCAAAAAGTAACAAAAATGAAGTCTTTTTTTTAGCTAACTTCATCTCTTTGATCATAAATCAAGTCACGTCATACCAAAATACTAACGCTACCTTGCAATAGCGATATTTCTTCATCCCAGGGCCAAAAATCACATCTTTGACAACCTTATTCCCATCAGAATCCTATAACAAGTATCAATTACCAAAAAAAAACACATGCTTCGGCTTTCAATTATTTCAGTGCACTGATATTATAATAAATTTACCATTTTGCTCAGAAGTTCGTCTCTGTAGGGTCTTTCAGCGCCAGTGACTTTCAAGTAACTACCGTACAGGGGTTCATCAAGCACCTCCATATCATCTCTCTGAAGTAATCACGACAGATCGAGTTCAGTAATACTGAGGGGGGGCGGGGGGGATAATTTTAATGTTTTGCAATTACAAGCAACGAGCGAATAGACCTGAGCAAAAGAGTACATGAGGCTGGTGCTGAGTGATCTGGGAGCTGACCATGAGTGGATCACCTCCACTTCTCCTTGCTCTTGCCCCTCCATTTTTTTTTTAAAAAAACAAGATTTCTATTTTTTTTTTCTCCCCTTCTTTTCTCTCCTTTTTTCTCTGATTTTAAAGATCAGAGTTTGACCATTGAGCCTCAGCTCAGCAGTTGGCAGTTTCGTTTCTTATATATAGATATAATAGAAAAACGAGGCAACATGGTGTGGGCCCCATGAAGGATTCCACACGAGAAATAAGACACAGCTAAATTTAAACGTATCTCAGTAGATTATTTATTACTTCTTTTGTAGGCAGGCCAGTGGCGACAGGATAAGGGTATGACTGAAGACAATAGTTGAACGGTGAAAGGCGATAGTTAAAACATTATTAAATAATCCTCTTTTACTCGAAGTTAAAACATTGTTTTACTAAATAGATGCTTGAGTCTATGGTCCAAAAAAGATTATAACTGTTACATATAAACCCTTTTTTTAGACCTCACCGCCCTTGCAGTTTAACCGTTACACATAAACCTCCTGGGTTAAAATTTTATTTTTAATAACCCTTTTACCTTCAAACAGACTCGTTGCTTTCACCTACGCCAAGATTCCACCAAAATTAAAGGAGTCAAAAAAAAAAAAAGGGATTATAGTAAGTGCAAAGTAGCAATACAAGAGAGGTCTACGTGCAATTAACCCTTTAGAAAACATCACACTATTTGTACAAGGATGACCTATCGAGCCCCATGAATGTGAACCATGAGGAGCAACATGACTTCGTCTAATATCACCAACAGTTTTCATCACATAGAAGCCTGAAATGGTGGCGTTCCCCCCAAAACAAATTGTGTTCGTCTTACCAGATGCAATAATCAGCGAGCGGCGAGCCCTTAAATTGCATGCAGCTTCATCCTGCTGCCAATAATTTAACAAAAAGTAATATAAATAGATTTTTTTTTTTTTTTTTTTTGATAGCCAGGTAGCGTATTATCAAAGAATTGCAGAATTGTAACTCTACCATCAAGTAATATAAAGTATCCGTCCATCTGATATCCTGGCCATGGAAGTATCTGAAATTATGGTCAAACCTTTCATCCTCAGAACTAGAAAACATGTGTACAGTACTTCTTCTAGACATAGCAGAAAATGTTTCATTCGGATGAGGAACTTTGATCAAAATACGCAAAATGGACTCTTATGTAAGATTGCTACTGCAGATAGTAAACCAAATAATATTGACTGTTATAAGAATACTTATCAATGAAATTGAATTCCTAACTTGTTTAGCCACAAAGTAACAGAATATCCAAAACAATAGTTTCTTTAATCACCATCTGTCTATTGATTCTCTTCAACAACAACAACAACAAAGCCTTTAGCCCAAAATTAACTGAATATCCAACATAAGAGTTTCTTTAATCACCATCTATGTCTGCTGATCCTCTTCTTACCATAAAACTCACTGTTATTGAAAAAATCAAATCTAGCAATGACAGCACTGAGAGGAGCAAGCAGACTTTCTGCAACCAAAACCTGATAACCAACCTTAGTTTAAGCCTTTATTAAAAGATGCCGGAGTACAACACTAGCTTATCACCTTATACAGTAGAAGCAAATATAGGGAAAAGGTCACTAGCCTCACAAACTTAAAGAGTAGGCATGGCCAAAAATCAATTAAATACCGGATGAGCATATACACAATGAACATTTGAAATAGGATAAATGTCAGACGCCCCCCCCCCCCCCCCCCAAACAACTTTGGAGGATTATCAAAAAAACCCTCGTAACTTTTGAATTATAAGAAAACCCCCTTAAGTTTAGGGGTTACCAGAAAACCCTTTTTAACTTTAAGATTCTTCTCATAACCCACCCCCGACATTCCCAAAAAAAACCCCTCCAAAATGGCATTATATACAAATTTCACATGGGTAGGCTAAAATTACATAGGGAGATTTTTCTCCAGTGAAAATTGTGGTTTAGGCTTTTATGGGTTTTTTTTAATGTTGAAAGGTGAAGGGGGCTTTCTGAAAATCCCTTAAATTAAGGGGTCCCGATATTTTGAAAGTCATGGACCTTAGCTGATAATTGTCCAAAGTTAAGGGAGGTTTTCTGATACGGGTGTATCTTCTTCCTTACTTCAGGAACTTAGCAATCTTCATCAGGAGTGTGAGGATAGATGATTCTCATGGTATCTTGAGAATAGAGACGTGGAAGAAGTCGTTGGGGACGGCAACGTCGAAGACTGCAGGAAAGAACAGAAGAAGGCTGCTAGTGTTTCTGCGGTCGACCGCGAATCAGCCACGGTCGACCGCGAACGTGCACGAAGCTCAGGATGAGCTGGATCTGAAGGAGGTCGACCGCGCCATGATTGTAATCAAAACTGCTCTCGGGTTTTGGTTCGGTCGACCGCGAATCAGCCACGGTCGACCGCGACGCAGTTTTGGGCCTGGGCCTCGTTTCCTGCACTGTTTAGGATTTTTATTTGATATAAATAGAAACACGATTTTCCTATGGTTTGGGCAATCAGATTGTAATCAGAAAAGAGATCAGGGAGGTTGTTCTTTGATCTAAAGAGATTATAAGAGAGATTTGTAATCTATTAATTCTCATAATCTAGAAAAGGTATTTTCCTTCGCCCAAATCAACTCTTTCGTGTGTTCTTCTGTCATTTTCTTTGCAACCCACTCTTGATAATTCCGCGATCAAGGGTGCTCGCACGGCGACTCGTATCAAGTTGGTATCAGAGCGATCAGATCCTACGAAGGGGACATCCTGTGTATGGTCCTGAGTCGATCGTAATACAAGAAGCTAGGCGAGATCCTATTTTATTGGAAGGAACCCAGGTTTTAAGGAAGAAGAAGATGGCTGAAAGAGATAATTCAGCGAGGATTAATACATTGGAGAAGCAGATCGAGACGATAGGGTCTACTCTCACACAACTCGTCAGTCTTATCCATGGAGGTGATGAATAAGGTGAATCTTCTTCAAAGTCCAAGAAGAAAATTGTGGAATCCGATGTGAAGAGAGTGGATTCAGATCCCGACGAAGAGGAGACCGTTAAGGCTGCGTTGCATCAAGGGGATAAGAATCCTTACCAGAACCAGAAGATTGACTTCAAGGTGAAGATTCATGTTTATGATGGGAGTGTCAATGTGGAGAAACTCGATGATTGGATCGAACGTATAGAGATGTATTTCACTCTCTACGGATATTCGTCCAAGGAGAAGATTCTGTTCGTGACTTTGAAGCTTTCAGGACACGCGTTGACGTAGTGAAAATCCTACTGTAAACAGGAGAAGAAGGCGGTGTCGTGAAACAAGTTCAAGGAGTTACTGAGAAAGCAGTTCTACCCGGTGGGATTCCTTGAGAAGCGTTGGTACAAGTGGTACGGCTTGCGTCAAAGGGTCAATCAAACCGTTCAAGAATACACCACGAAGTTCCAGCTGCAGACGATGGTTCTTAACATTACGACGGAGGAATATTCTGTGTTTATAAAGTATATGACGGGTTTGAGTGATTACATCCCGAAGAAGATGAAGTTATTCACGATCGAGACTATTACAGAGACGAGCGTGAAGACTATTGCCATTGAGGGCAAGCAGAAAAAGGACAATGAGACTAAGGGAGACTCTAAACAGACAGGAGGCGAGTCTAGTGGTTCCAAACATAAGGAGAAAAAGAAGGGTGATCCAGGGAAAGCAGAACTGATTTGTAGTCACTACGAGAAGACAGGACATGTTGCTGATCGGTGCTGGGAGAAGTATCATCATCTCAAGCCAAGAGGATTGAAGGAGGAGGAGAAAAATGCATATGTGATAGCTCAAGGTCTGAAAGAAGTCCTGGGGATGACAGAGCCCAATAACAGTCTCAACCTTATGACGGGGAGACAGACCACGAAGGAGGACGACAACCAAAGAGAGCAACTCTTTGTGCTTAAGTTGCAAGTGAAGACCGGTTTGGTTGATGCCATAGTTGATCCGGGCTACGAGAAGAATTTGATATACGAGACCTTGGTTCAGAAATTGGATCTAAAGATGGTCAAGCATCCGAAGCCCTATCCATTAGGATAGATTCAGAAGGAGGAGAGACTGAGTGTAGTTGATCAATGCACTATCAAATTTACGTTCCATAAGTCGTATATTGACGAGGTCACGTGCGACGTAGTTTCATTGGATGTTTGTCAGATTATACTGGGCAATCCGTACTTATGGGATAGATATGCGATCTACGAGAGACGGGCTCAGAAGTATACATTCACCAAAGGCGATGAAAAGTTTATATTTCGTTCGGCGTCTCTTCCGAGGGAGACAAGCTTGGGGACGGCGACGCGAGCGAAGAGGCTAGTGAATACAAGCAAGAAGTTTGTCTCGCTGTGCATTAGACTTCCAAAAAAGTCATCGAAAGAGGATTGCATGTTAGAGCGGAAGACGACTACGACAAGGCAAGGAGCGAAGGAGTTGTTTCCAGTTGTACGTCACTATCAAGTTCCTAGCAAGGCCAAGTGGTTCAAGAGAGAAGGAGGGGCTCGCGAGTTCCCTCAACTCCAGTTCTAACTTGAACGGGACTTCAAGTTCCTAAAGGAGGGAGCCATGATACGAGTGTATCTTCTTTCTTACTCCGGGAACTTAACGATCCTCATCAGGAGTGTGAGGATAGATAATTCTCATGGTATCTTAAGAATAGAGACGTGGAAGAAGTCGGGGACAGCAACGTCGAAGACTGCAGGAAAGAACAAAAGAAGGCTGCTGGTGTTTCTGCGGTCGATCACGAATCAGCCACGGTCGATCGCGAACGTGCACGAAGCTCAGGAGGAGCTGGATCTGAAGGCGGTCGACCGTAAGATCCCGATCGACCGCCACGGTCGATCGCGCCATGACTATAATCAAAACTTGCTCTCGGGTTTTGGTTCGGTCGACCGCGAATCAGCCACGGTCGACCGCGTTACTTTCACGGTCGACCGTCGCTGTCGACCGCGACGTAGTTTTGGGCCTAGGCCTCGTTTCCTGCACTGTTTAGGATTTTTATTTGATATAAATAGAAACACGACTTTCCTAGGGTTTGGGCAACAAGATTATAATCAGAAAAGAGATCAGGGAGGTTGTTCTTTGATCTAGAGAGATTGTGAGAGAGAGATTTGTAATCTATTAATTCTCATAATCTAGAGAAGGTAATTTTCTTCGCCCAAATCAACTCTTTTGTGTGTTCTTCTGTCATTTTCTTCGCAACCCACTCTTGATAATTCCGCGATCAAGGGTGCTCGCACGGCGACTCGTATCATTTTCTGAAATTTACCCTTTAAAATGTATCACTAGACAATGGACGTACAAAGAAGGAGAAGCCATTCACGACCTCACTGCTATACAGCAACGCCTCTAATCTATTATGCAGAATATTCTTTTCTAATAAAAGAAAAAAGACACTGAAATTTGGATAAGTGAGCAGGGAAGTAGCAGTAACCACATAACCACACGAGTGACTACAAGTATGACATAACTATGTTCTTCACTTCTGCAGACATGCGTGCACAATGCTGGTAACCACTTGACCCAAAACTTTCCTGGATGGATTTAGTTGCATCTGAATTATACTGAACTGCAAAATTTAGTATTCCCCTTCACATGGAAGACAGGAAAACCGAGTTTTATACGTGCATGATAACCTATGATTAGTAGATACAGACACAGGGTATCTGATGTAAAATTTTCCAAAATCCAGACAAAAAGAGACAACTATATATGTATACGTCACTCATATAAAAGGTGTATATCTTTCTATTCTTATACAAAAACTTAATTTCAGTACAAAGATCAATGAGATAATTAGATTGTTCCCAAAGAGACACAAAATGTTTCATCTTACACATGATGTTGAGCTGCAAAAGCATACTAGAGGCTTTTTCTTATTTTTCTTTTTTTTCGTCTGACATGGATGGACGCACATGTTGTTACAAGTATGTTGAACACCGCAGCCTTATGTTTGTAGAAGTATATGCCACGTATCATTGTATAGCAAACAAATAATACAAGGAAATAAGTTATCTTTGTGGAGGGATATGAACCAGAGGCCTTTTTTGTCTTTCAGTTCAAATCGCCATTTTACTCAAAATTTTTGAGTTGAGGAATGGTAGACCAACAATTGTACTGTACTTCAATATCCAACATTTCATATAGGTTCTTCCTTTCCCAGTTTACTATCCACCAAAAGACGCTCCTTTTCTAATCCTTAGTTCATGAAACTTACACGGCACTCTAATAAGATGGATACAAGTAGGGATGCAAAAGTTCTAAGATAGGATGTTTCAAATGTAAGTCAAGAATACCAAGACTGAAAAATTAAAATAGAATATTTCAATTATCTGAAATGGAATAGCATATCTTTCTGTTAATCTAAACTAAACTCCTTTTTAGATATAGCATGAATCCCTCGGCTGCTAACTTGAAGTCAAATTGACAAATGAACTGAACATTTACAGTAATTTTTATGCTATTTTACTGATTTAAATCAAATGAAAAATGTCATTGTACTTTTCATTGTCAAAACAGGTGATAAATGCTCACCAGCATCTTGGACCTACAGAAGCAAGCTTCTCAGGCCTCCAACTTTGGCCCTGAAAATGTATGAAAATGGTCAAATATGTATCATAGAAGAACCTGAAAAGGATTCAACACAATAACCTCATTGGTTCATAAAGCATGCAGGCTGCTCATGCTCAGGGAATCCAAAATAACTGGAATTATGATCAGCAAAAGTTTTAATCAATCAATATGATAGTAGAATTCATCATATCAAATGTATCTCGAATTTACAAATATAATCGTACGTATAACTAGATTCCATAATGGCTATTGCAACCGTATATATTATTCATCTAAAACTATCGACACCTTTCTGGCATAACGAAATTTAAAAAGTGAAAGTAGTGGCGGATCTCGGATTTGCGGTAAGTAGTGTTACCACATAATTAATAATTAAAAAATTACAACTGTCCACGATGAGTTTTTATATATTGAAAAATACATAATCACATCATAATAACAGTATTAAATACAGTGTTTTAAAAAACCTTCGCCTAGTCCGCTTAGGCGTACGCCTAGACCTAGGCGGTACCTAGGCCGCCTAACTAACGCCTAGCGCCTAGGCGGTATTTAGGCTGCCCACCTAGATTTTACGAGCGTTTAGGGGAGCATTATCTGCTTACGTAGATTGCACCCTGTAGGTATTGATTATGATTTTATGTGTTGTAGCCTACACGTCCTCCAAACTCCATTAACCACCAAATATGAACATCTCTACTACCTCCTCCGACCTTCAGCAAAACCTCATCGATCACCACTTAAATGAAGAAAGAAAAAAGGCCCAGAAACCGCTTAGGCGCCCGTCTAGAAGACTAAGCGCTGAGCGCCAAGTCCGACGCCTAGAAGCGCCCAGCGTTTAATGTAATATTGATTAAATATATCTTTCTTAAATATGTAAATAGACAATAATAGATCCAATCATTTCTTTTGTTAGTAGTACTGCCAATTATAGCACCATTAGTAACACTACCAATCATCCGTTGTGATTGTGAGGGGCGAATCCAAAACTTTCATCCCGATTGTGCAGTAAAAAGGAAGCAAAATGTATTGGATGGTGAGAAGTTTCAGGTGAGAAATTTAGAATCACGTAAATAATTAGATAGGTACCATCAGTTATAGTGTACTAAAGTTGGAGGGTGAGAAGTTTTGGGTGAGAAATCCAAAAATATTGCTTTGGGTTCGTATGCAATCATATAAGCAACAATGGGTTAAAAGAACAAATTTTGAAAATTCAGCCAGTGCCTATCTGAACCTAGTATGGCTATCCCTTGGAGGAAATGGCACCGAGAAATCCAAACAAAACATTAGTTTCGTTTCATATGCAATTGTATGAGCAATAATGGGTTGAAAGAACAAATTTTCAAAATTCAGCCAGTGCCTATTTGAAGCTAAAGTGGCTATCCCTTGGAAGAAGTATGGCATCACATGACACCACTTCCTCTAAGGTGGATCCACTACTGTGAAAGATCCGTTCTGCTCAGTAGAGATGCATCCCTACAACTAAATGATGGATTAAGGAGCCTGCTGTCCATCTCCACAAACGCATTGGAACAAATAAATGGTAGACGCCCCTCGTATCATAAGAGAAGAGAAGAAAATAGCACCATCGGAAGTTCCCGACAATACACGATCTCAATATTTTACCAAAAACAAACATATGGTCTCAATATTTTTGCCAAATACCAAAAGCCTTGCAACAATAAAAACGGCAACAATAATATCCTTTGACGTTACTATTAACATAGTCAGTAATTTCATTATCTACTTGTCGATTAGCTACCAAATAAGGAGAGAAGACGTATAGGTATCGTTTGGCAAAGGGTTAAGTGAGGGGTTAAGGAAACTTAACCCCTTCTTAACCCGTCAAACACAAAAAATCTATACAAAGGTTGAAGTGAGTTAACTCTCCATAATTTGTCAAACATAAAAATATAAAAGGGTTAAGGTAACCCCTCTAGAGGGATTAAAATGAATTAACCCCTCAAAATGAGGGGTTTACTAATACTCCTATTTAGAAGGATTAAGAGCTAACCCTTCTAATTATAAAAAAATAGTCAAAATCATTGTTATTCTCAAACACTAAAACTGATCACAGGGGCTAAAATAAAACTTATTTAATGGGTTAATAATTTAGCCTTTCAGATTATCGAATGGGCTAAGTACATTAATTCTTCCATTTAACCCCTCTTCCTTAAGCCTTTGCCAAACGGGGCCATAATTTAACAAGAATAAGAGGTGAATAGGATATTTTATTTCTTCATAACGAATTATGTACAAAATTTTTCCTGTAACACACTCTTACTGAGCTCTTAATCAGAAACCGGACACTTCGGAAGTGGACACAAATTCATCCCCATCTTACAACAACACTGAAAAATTAGAAAAAAGAATATCAACAAAATAACGCCTATAACAATATCAATATTGGCTTAAGGTAAGCCTGATCATTTTTGACAGTTGTTTAAATGTCTTAGCTCCAGTAAGTGTTCATCGTTGGTTATATGAAGCATAAGACGCAGATTAGTTAACAAAGCTTCTCGCTCCCAGCTTAGTGGTCCAGATACATATAACGCCACTATAATTGAACGGTAGGCATTTAACTCCAATTGATGAATTTCAGCAGTCTCTCTCTCTGTTAGTGGTTCAGAAAGTTCTCTAGGCTCTCTTCTCACACAACTAGAAGCTTCAGCGTCATCAAAATGAAGGTGGGCAGACGACCTATATGGACTACTTCTAGGACTACAACTACCAACAGAAGATGCATGACTATCAGAATCACTATGTTCTAAACTTCCAAGAAAGAAATGCACGTCTTCGTTTGGATTTCCCCATATGCCTGATTCAGGAAGCCCTGTCATTCTATTGTTTAAGGAAACATTCATGTGTTTTTCACCAAAATCTACCTGTGATGAAACACAAGCATCTACCTTTTCAGGTAATTGACGCTTTCCCTCCTTCCTGACTGCTCCCATCTTCCTTTTCTTCAAGCCTCTCAGAGAAATATGATAATGTCCATCATCACATTTGTCATCTCCCTTGCGTTTTTTCAACCCAGCCCATTGTTGCAGTCTTTGGTGGTTAACTTTCCCCACTTTGGATTGTATCCCCACCTTTCCTTCAGTAAATTTTTCAGCATGCTGTAACCAAATAATAGATCCATCAGATACCATCAACAAAATACATACAATCCCTCAAAAAAAAACAAACAAAATACATACAATAGCAATTTACAATATAAAGAAAATGATAAATTGATAATACCTTGTCAACCGAGATCCATCTATTTCCTATCCAAGACAGCCGTAACCTAATGTTAGATTTAGGAACTTCAAGCTCTTCAGAGGATCCAACGATCACTACGACAAAGTAGTTCCCACCATCAAGAACCTGTATCATCTTCGCAGGCTTCCAAGAGTTATTCTCGAAAACCTCAACAGTATCACCGGGAACCAAATTCCCCAAACCAAACATCGAAGGAGGGCATGGCCTAATATTCTTCCTCTGCACTTTTGTCATATCACAACCTCCATTGGGCAAACAAGGATCAAACTTTACATTATAATATCGCCCGTTTCCTGAGATGATTTCGGCACAGAACCAAGAGCCTGAAGGAACCTCCCTCCTGCTCAAAACCTCCACCTTGCTCCCTTTTCTCAACCTCATCCTTGCAATTCAATCAAATCCTCGATCTACACGAACAATTTCAGGATAAAGTATCAATAATCTGATGCGGCAATAGCTAATGAAAGTTCACATCGATCAAGCAAAACAAAAGTAAAGAATCTGATCAACATCTAAGTACAAATAAACAGAGAACATCAAACAAACACAAATCTTTTGATGAAATAAATTGTAAACATCTAACAAGAAATGATCAGTTTGAGATTAATATTGATCAACAGATTCGCATTCACCGCAAAAATAAGCATAAAAATCTTCTGAGACATTACAAACAACAGTAAATTAGAGCAATTAACCGACAAATTCTTTCAAAAAACAAGAAAGGATAATAAAAATTTTGAAATTTTACCAGATTAAATTCAACATTACAGGAACTCAAAACAATGTAATGAGCAATAATTGCACCGATCACCGAAATTACATATAAAAAAATCGAATTTTTGAGATATTTCTACAAGAGAACATGACTTAAATCAATCAATTGATTGAAGGAGAGAACTGAACTGACCTCTTGATGAAGGCAAGAAAAAAAACCCTAGAATTCTTCCGATCGAAGATTGAAGAACAAAGAAAATGCAAATTATTTTCTCTTGTTTTAGTAAATTTTATTGTGTCGGATTTAAATAGAGAGGTAGGAGTAAATAAATTAAATCGGACTCCGGTATAAAATTAGGCTAAATATCAGCAAACACCCTTAACTTTGAACGATTAACAGATTACCTCCCATGACTTTCAAAGTATTAGAGAACCCCCTTAAGTTAGGAGTTATCAAAAAAACACCCTTTAAATTTTACATTATATTAGAAAATCTCCTAACAGCGCTAACTGTAATTTTGACTAGCAAAAACACCCCCTTGTCTTTTACTTACCCATGCAAAAATAACCCATGATATTTAGCATGTTAAGGGGGTCGTAACAACCCATAAGGGAAAGTTTTTTGATAATTTTAAAATTGAGGGAAGGCTATCTGATAATTGTCCAAACGCAAGGAAGATTTCTTATATTTATCCTAAACTTGGATTACAATATGGATGAATCTTAACCATGGGATTAATTATATCTGCTCCTAGACTATTTAGCATACTTGAATAAATGGTCACTGATTTATGTCATTTTGAGTGTCTAAGCGTGGGCTGATTTTGGAAAGTCCAGGTAATATTTTTCTAAAGGGTATTTTTAGAAATTACCCTCAAGTAATTTCTATTTTACGTTCCATTATACAGTTATTCTTCAATTTTGTCTTGAGGTGATTTTTTTTTCAAGAAACATTTAATTTAGCCTTAATTAAGTTAATTAACTTTAAAACAATTAATTTTAACATTATTAGTGTTGATGTCAGCTATCAATCAGGGAATAATATGTAGGTGTTTGGAATGATTAAGGTCATCTAACTCCTTCTGATATATGACTCTAGGGATTTCTGTTCTTCCCTGCACAAAGAAAGAACTCGTAAGAGGTCGGAGTTGGGTTCTCTGGTTGTTCCTCTGACGATCAAGTCAGTATGATCTTAAGTGGGGAAATATAGAGTTGGTTATTAGTTGTGTCCAAAAAAGACCAGAGAGAGTTACCTCATGCAGTTCTTCTTCTTTTTTTAGTGAATCTGAGGGGCATGAAGGTAACTTGGGCCGAGTCCAACTACGTAGCTGAGTCGGCAGACATGTGATACATGTCAGTTGTTAAGGGATGTGAGTCAACTGTTCATTTATTATGGGAATGACAGCAAGTGCGCTCAGTGCTGACAAGATCTGATGAGTCATAAATGCTATGGGAGCTAGAGAAATGATAACTTTGTCAGAGTAGTTAATACAAGGACAGGCGGCTGACGGCGCTGGGTTCAAGAAAACTACTGAGTCTTCTAGTCATCTAGCTAATGGTCGACTATACCTACTGACGGCTGATACAGCGGGCCAAGTGGGGGTTATTCGCAAGAGCGACTGGTCAGGTTGGACGACAAGTACCGCCTTTTGATTTGGATATGCGAGATGTCGGCTGAACAATGGGCCAAGTCGGGTGGCTTGTGGAGTCGATCGAAGGGTTGGCCGAATAGTACCGCCTTTTGTCTCAATTACGTGGGATGTCAGCTGAACAATGGGCCGAGTTTGGTGGAATTTATCTTCGTCTTGAATTAGATGTATTAGATATAGTGTAAGACACATGGAGATTGCTCTGTGGAAATTAATATTTAGTATTTTTAGGGGTATACGTGGCGACTGTTCTGTGGAGATTAATAGTTATTATTTTTTAGGGGTATAACAATTAGAATGTGGTTAAGAAATTTAAAAAAGAGGGAAAAGAGGTCTTAGTATTTTAGTAATATTAAGATTTATTTTTTTAACAAAAAACTTATTTTAACTAGTTGATAATAATTTGGTCTATCTAAAACAATAATTATTTAATATGATATTACATTTTTATTTTCTATAAGATGTGTATAAAACGGAGAAATGAAAATATTCAGATGGTAAAGTAGCACTTAACATTATTTGGAATATAATTATGAAAATATTTAAGTTTTCGGGATATATATATGAAAAACACAAGACAGCGTTTTGATTGCACTACAAGAAATTACATCTTTAACGAAGGGATTTCCCTTCGTTAAAGAGCTGAAAACCTTCGTTATTGTATGCTAATGACGGGGGAAAATCCCTTCGTCACCCGTCGTTGAAACCCTCTTCGCTAAAGGGTCATGAAGGGATATATTACCCGTCGTTATGGAGTCTATAACGACGGAACATATTACTGTCATTAATATTTACGACGGTAATTATCACCGTCGTTACCATCAGTGACAGGGATATTTTCCCGTCGTTACAATCAGTGACGGGATATTTTCCCATCGTTACCATTAGTTACGGGGATATTTTCCCGTCATCACCATTAGTTACGGGTATATTTTTTCATCGTTGAAGACTAATTAATAATGGTTGGATACCGTTGTAAAAGTCCTCATAATGGGTAATTAGTAACCCATCAACGATGGTGCTTTCCCTTCGTTGATGAACAAAATACGGTTTATAAAACCGTCATTATAGACTATAAATTTCTAATATACATTAATAATAATTTTTTCATTCATAGGCAACTATCATATTATTTTTAATTTGACATTAAGATTCATAACAAAAATATATTAAAAATACCCAATAATGAATAAGAGGAAAATAAAAATTTCATTCATTAATAACATCAATAAATAAAATTACACCATCCTCAAATATTCAATACTAATAACAAGAGTTAATATCCTAATCGTTCCAAAGAAAAATACATGAAAATATCTAAAACAAATTAAAATAAAAGTTTGTGGAAGACACATCCTTTCATCTCTAATCATCGTCAAAAGAAGACTCGAGCTACCCCCTCCTAATCTTGCATGGATAGTATGAAACTTTTTAAAAAATCACATAATTAAGAAATATTAATGAAGCAAATATTATCTTATTAATTAAGTAAAAATCATATTTTTTAGTGCAAGTAGTCAATCATAAAAGTATATAAGAGATTTTACGAAAAATAATTACCTAGTCCTGCACACGTTCTCGAGTTTGAGGAGTCAATGAAGGTGATTGCCTAAAAAAAAGTTCTTGCATAGCTTTCACTTGTGACTCCAACTCAGACATCCTTTGTTGTTGTTGCTCCTGCTCATCTAAGCGTTGTTGAAGCATCTGTTTCATTCTCTTTTCTTCTGTAACCCGTGCTTCTAGATCAGATCGACTAGGGAGCGGTCCTCTCAAATTTTTTAAAGTAGTCCCATCACCAAATACAGTGATGTGACCATGATATTGCTTCCCCCAGATTTACTCAACTATCTCAATGTCAGAAAGTGAAGGGTTTGCTTGTTTGACTTGAACAATTTCATCCTATAAAAATTAAATTCATATGTTAGTACTATATAATATATCATTATCAAACTTAATTAAACACATATTCTACTTACATATTTATCTTGTTCCCCAATATCTAGTGTTTCATTAGCTTTCTTTCGAGTTTCATGAAACATTTGTGCTACATCAGGTGGATTTCCTGACTTGCCACCCTTATTCAAATATTAAATAAAAATGAGTACAATATCAAACTAAAAAACAAAGTAGTTTTAAATAAATGGGAAATAAGTTTTGAATGTATACCAATTCCCACGCAATTTGTCTAAAGGGTTTGCTGCCCGTGTGGTAGAGCATCTTTCTTTTGCCTCTATTAAGTGTATTTTGTTGGCTTGTTTTCTATACATCAAGATTAAAAGATAATTTCAACAATCCAATCATATACATGGAACATCTGAAAGCATCTAATAAAAAGTAAATACAATTCATCGCAAGAACTACGGTTATCAAAAATTAGCCATCTGAATTGCACTTCCTAATACAGATTATTTTAGTTCCTAAAGAAATAAGAGACCGTAACTGAACAAGTTTTTAAACAATCATATAAATATTTTTTGATGGAAAGAATAGAATCAACACCTATTTGCAAATTCATAAATGTTTTTGGCTTTAATTGTTACAAGGGGTACTTAAGTGCAATCTAGTTTAAAGTATAGGGTGTGTACTAAAATCAAACAGTAACTGAACAAGTTACCGTCGAGCCGCGCGATGGAGGAAGAGGTCTCGACGACGGTGTAGGGGCGGCGACCGCGCTGGGCGCTTCTGTGGCGTTGCTCGACGGCTACGAGATCTCGATGACGAGATTTGCAGACGAACTGAAGACGTACGATGACTCGAGATCACGACGAACTGTTGTTGACGACGGGGAACTCGAGATGACGCCGACTCTCGCTGACGAACTAGAGCCGACGAACAGATGTTGACGACGCCGACTGAACTCGAGACGGCACGCGACGACGAGGAGCGGACTAATCTCGAGATGACGACGACAATGAACACCTGTGGAGCGGACGATGACGAGGAGCACGTAGACGATGACGATGACGTGGGGGAGCGGACGACGTGCGGGAAGACCACAATGAGATAACAGGAGGCGGTAATTTTTTTAATTACTAGGATTTATTTATTACGAGATAGGAGGCGGCGGTTTTTTTAATTACTAGGCTTTATTTATTATATATAGCTGCGTTGATTAAATAATGATTAGGAGTTATTGAATCTCAAAAATTCTGTTTGTTAATAGGAATAAGTTATAAATTTTAGATCATTTTGTAGTTTATTAATTCGGGTTTTGGATTTTAGTTAGGGCTTTGGGTTTGGTTATGGGATTTGTTAATATCAATATGTTAATTTTAGTCCAATTATGATTAAGAGTCCCATCAATGAAGGTAATGAACCCCTTCATTTTTAAGGAGACCCAATAACCACGATAGTAGGATCAAATCAACGAAGGGATTAGAAATCCGTTATCCCATATCATATTATTTCTCTATTATTTGAAATCACTCCACAAAGGGTTTAAACCCGTCATTATTATATACCCATTAATGACGGTCAACTGGTCCATTCACTAATTTTGGTCGTTAAATATCAGATTTCTTATAGTGTTGGATATTGCTAATAAAGAAGGGCTTTGATGGATATTAGTCACTCAACTTCAATCTTTTGAAATTAGTCCCTCAAATTATTGAAATTGCCATTGTCTCTCAAATCTTATTATTTCTTTCAAATTAGTATCTATGTCACTTATCCAATCTATAAAGTGTCATCTTAGGTCAAGTTAGTTATTAACAACATATGGAGAATTATATGTTGGCCTTTTTGTTTTGATGATTCTTTAACAAATAATTTACAACTAATTTTGTTTGTCTAGTGTTTGTATTTTTGTATTTATTCTAGACAAACAACGATGTCGGAGGTTGGATGGAATTGAGCTAAACGATCACATCCAATGGAGATTGGCGGAATATCGGAGTGAAGCAATACATCAAGCCATATTCAAGTTCAAGCTTCATCCGCATAGTTTACCAAGTCGAGCTTATTGAAAATCAAGATAGCTTGGGTAATTTAGTTTTAGGTTATATTATGTGTGTTGGTACTTTAAGCTCAATCATACACACACATACACATTTTGGTTTTATATATATACACGTTTTGGTTTTTGGTTTTCATGTTAAATATGAAACAAATACATATTTATATATATATACATATTTGTTTTCATATGGTTAAGTTGTTTTGGTTTAGTTATATAGATATGAAACAGATATATATTCATATACACATTTACTTGTTTCATATTCTATTGTATTTGGCAAAATATTGAGTTATTGGTTTATGGACTTAACAATCATTATATACATATTTTATTAAGTCTATAAAATTATTTTACAAAGTTCCAAAACTTGGTTTATGTCAAAACATCAAATTTCATGTCTATCAACTTTTTATGTTTTGGACATTTTTGCAAAATGATGAGTTTTCACAAATGTGAAGTGCAATTCCAAAAATTCCTTTTCTAACATGTTTATTATCATGTTTATAATCATTTTCCAAAGTTTTACAATTTTTAGAATTTATTTGCTATTTTTAAAGACACTTCAAAAATTATATTTACTGTTTTAATCAGGCTAATAACTTGTTATCAGTCGACTGATGGAGTTTATCAGTCGACTGATGAAGTCGCCTGTAATTGTAAAAGTTTATGTTTTTGTGACTGATAAGCTATCAGTTCACTGACGAGGTCATCAGTAAGTTTATGTTTTTGTGACTGATAAGCTATCAGTTCACTGACGAGGTCATCAGTCGACTGATGTGATCATTAGTCGATCGATGAAGTGTTGGGCTAACTCTAACGATCAGCTCATCAGTCAACTGATGAACAATGTCAGTTGGCTGATGGCCTAACGGTTAGTTTTTCCAGCTTTTTATTTTTTTTCTTGTTGCTGGGTTTTCTTAGTTTCTTCTTGGCTTTGGGGTTTCCTATATATACCCATCATACCTCAGACCTAATATATACAAGAGAAAAGTTTTAAAAGAGTTTTACAAGTTTGTTTAAGGGGGTTTAAGTTTGTTTAAGAGTTTGTTTGTGAAGAAATTTTCACAAGAGCTTGAGGAGATCATTCTTTGGTGTTTGGGCATTCAACTCATCTCTCTCTCTCTCTCTCTCTCTTGTCATCATAGAGAAGTTTTCCTAAACTCATTCTAGCTATTTATTATTTTGATTATAATTTTCATAAGCTAGATTTACTTTGAGTTTAGTTTGTTTTGATTATACTCATTGTTCATACACAACCTATTAAGCTTATGGTATTTCATACATAGTATAATTTGGGGTTGTGAGTTTGTAACATTGAGTTAAGCTTAATTAAGTTATCACCTTGTTTAGAGAATAATCATTTCTTGTTGAGCATTAATTTATGAGTTACACTTTGTAATACACTTATACACCGAGAGGAGTGTGTGGTGAGAGACGAGATCGTCCCAAGAGGAGTGAAGTCGGTGGTAAAGCCTAGAGGTAGGTCGTAATTCCGAGCACTTGAGGGAGACACGTGAGAGGCCAACACTTGAGGTGAGATTTGTGTAGTTACATTGTGAGTGATTATGAACGATGATCGGTGAGTGTTAAAAACCGATATTGTATGATGTAAATGTTTTTCGGGTGAGCGTCGAAAACCCGGTTGTGTAGTGGATTCTCCACGGGAGTGGGGAGCGGAGACGTAGGTCGGAAGGACCGAACTCCGTGATCATTTTTGTATGTTTGAGTTTGCTTTGGCGTATCACTTGTGCTCATTGTTTAGTTTATTCAATTTCGCCATTGTCTATTGCTCTTTATTTATATTGCCTCTATCAATTTGCATCTTGTTTATTTCACTCCT
Source organism: Asparagus kiusianus (assembly GCA_022839385.1). Lineage (NCBI taxonomy): Eukaryota > Viridiplantae > Streptophyta > Magnoliopsida > Asparagales > Asparagaceae > Asparagus > Asparagus kiusianus. The sequence goes on from BQKN01066089.1 coordinate 271,566, forward strand.
ATTTATATTGCTTATCCTTGCATATATCTCTTGTATATCATACTTGCTAGGATAAATTGTTAATAAGTTTTAAATTGGCATAAAATCGGATTAGATTAGCATAAACTCTATTCATCCCCCCTAGGGTACTTTTATTATATTCCTATCCTCAATTAATCATCTTCCTCCCCAAATCTAAAATAAATAAATAAATAAATAAGTGTAAAGAGATGGGTTGAAATGGGTCTAGAAACTGATATATTGGGCTTAGACAGCTTTCAAAATACAAAAATTAGTAATTACCTGAAGGAAATAATCAAAGAGAAAGGAATTGCAGAGCTTCTATCTTCTAGTGAGGATAGTAACTAGCAGAAGGCGTTACCTGGCACAGTGTGTTGTTATTTTTGGGATAAAAAAGTTTTGTTCGGATTAGATGTTGGTCGTCAACATCTACATATTTTCTTTTTTGCATGTACAGTTTGTTGATTTCTCAGGGTGCTTTCTATTGGACTGTTCTTTGGTGAAGAGTGACGACATAGGTCTGTTTCTCTTCCCATTGTAAGCTTCCATTGAAATCACAATGAGATATCAAAACTTTTGTTTTTACCCGTACAAGTTATATATAGTATTTTGATAGGGCTCAGTGCCCTATCTTACTTAAAAAAAACACAAAAATTAGTTTGTGATAACTTAAACAGAGAGGTATAACTAAAAATGCATGGAAATTTTAATTTAAATTGAATATTGCTCCCAAATCAAACACAACGCTAACTTCAGGGGGCAATTTGGAATAACTAGTTTGAACTGATGGGCTAAATAGCAACTTCAATGATTTCATTTGACTAATTTAGAATATTAATGATTCACTGGACCCATACGGATACGGAAGAAACCCAAAAAGGTCGTAGCCCACAAGGCCATTGAAAGTTCTTCTACAATTGCTGGATTAGGTCTATGACGTCATCAGGTCTTCCAAGTTCTTCAATTATTCTGTTTAGCCTGTTGATCTCAATCATAAATTCTTTACAATATGTACTCTTGCTCTGCTTTGTGGCAAAGAGTAGTCCTTGGAGGAATTTAGCAGAATTTCTCCAAAAGGTAAGTTGCTGCTCAATGGGTAGATCCTTCACCTCCTCTTCATCTTCAAAAGCATTGTCAATATGTTTTGACATGATCTGAAATTATTAAGAGATTATATTATTTTAAAATAGGATTATACATACATGGATATTGTTTACATTTAGCTTTAGACAACTTAGACTTAACAGGATACTTACATAGCCTATTGAGAAGTTCTTCGTTTCCTCCGCCCTCGCCTTCCTCTTTAACTTAGGCACATGAGGCACTCCTTCACTCCCCTGAACGGCGGGAGTTGCAACAAGCTTTGAAGGAGCAGGCCCAACTTCCACAACAGGCCGATCAACTTCAGTTATTGAAGCTGATTTAGCCTTATGTGCAACGGTCCTCGCCCTCAAATATGAGACTTTCACCTCCTTTTCTGATGCCCAGTTTGTCATTGGAGGTCTGGACTTGTCGACGTAGGGATATTTCTTTAACCCCGTCATCTCATAGTACCATAGCTAAAGCAAATATATTAAGCATTCAAATCAGAACTAACAAGGCATAAATTAGAGCTAACAAACAAATACTCCGTTAGAACTATATATTGTGACCCCAACTAGAACCTAGGACCAGCATGCCTCCTGTTAGAACTAAGGTGAGATGCAATAGAACTAACCGAACTTTATTAGAACTAACGTGACCAAATTCTGAACTAACATGATGCCATTTAGGCTTAGCAGCATGACCCAAATAAGGACTAACATGAATACGGCTAGAACTAACATGAGCAGAAACTAGAACTAACGTGGTGAAAAGTAGAACTAACATAGCAGAAAACAGAACTAACGTGGCATAAGTTAGAACTCACATGGCATGAATCAGAGCTAGAATGAACCAAATTGAGTAAAACATGGCACTTACACATAAAAGTGTCATGCAACCTGGGACATATGTGACCCCTGGCGCCTTCTTGCACTCCACAGCAGCTTTAATCCCCCTGTTAATTTCTGTATAAAAGAATTGAGCCCAAGCAATCTTATTGACCCTCTCAATGCTATCCAGATATCTGAGTAGAGGTCTAAGGATACCCTCCCCGCTTCTGGGGCACCATATCATAGAGCATTGGTACAGAATTTGCAGCAGAACAAAATCTTGGATATCATCTTCTTCTGTAGACTCCACGAGCCTTTCCAGCTGCCCTTCAAGATATCTTCGATGGGTAATTGTTGCTTTTTTAACTTTTTCCCATCTACAGTTTTAAAAAGATGAGCGAAGTATTGCAACCATATTCTGTTTGTTGAGTCCCGGTTGATATGTATGAGTTCCCCATAAGCTGGGAAGTATGTATGGTTATGGACCCATTGCAAATCAAATTTAACACTTTTTAAGCCGCCAGTCTTTGAATCAGGGATGAAAAATGTATCATTGGCCCTATCATAATAACTCAGCAGCAGTTCAAGCGTGGGGCGATCAGGCCCAAGACCGCCGAATAAAATATAGTGCTGAAATATCGATCTGCGATATGCATCCAGGTGACATTGACGCATCTTCGGAGCAATACACTTCATGAATTGTCAATAACCCGTGATATTGACGGTTAGCCTTAATGATTCAAACGGGTTATTTTGAGCAAGCCTTTTCCTGTAAAAATAAAAATTTCAAGTTTAATTAGAACTAACGTGAACTGAATTAGACCTAACACTAAACGACATCTAATAGAACTAACGCCGACTGTTATAGAACTAACATGGACTCAAACTAGAACTAAGGGCTCGTTTGGTACGCGGGAATGAGTGAGAATGAAATTCAATTCCAACTCTTTTTTCCCGCGTACCAAACACGATGTACTTTTAGATGTTAGAATTGAAATTCCCACTTCTTATCAATTCCCACTTTATGTGGGAATTGTCATTCCCAACCATTTAACAAGGAATTGATATTCCCACTTAAGTGGGAATAAAAATAATCAAATGATTTCCATTTATACCCTTCTTAAAAGATACAATTAGATATAAATTCCTATATGAAAATTATTTTTATAAAAATATCTTATCTTAAGCTACTAGTATAAATATATAAATAAATATAAGCATGAATATAACATGCCCAAGTTCCAATTTACAAACATGGTTCCTAAGTAAATTTATATCACTGACCTTACCATAGCTCTAATATCTTGTGATATTATTTTTTAATAAATTTTTGATATCGTTCCTAAGAAGTATATTAACACCGACATGTAGCATTAAAAGTTAGAAAAATGAAATTATAATTATTTATAATTAAACATAATTTCTATAAAAATTATTTTTTAATTTGTAAGCCAAAAGTCCAAAATTATTGCCGAGATGTTGTGATAAAATATAACTATTATATAAAAATTTATTTCTCTAAGGAAAAAAATCATTTCTGTAAAACTTATTTTTCTAAAAAAAATGAATTATTTAGTTATTTTTAAAATATTTTTAATATTTTTAAAATTCTGTGTTTTAGTAAGGGCATTATTAGAAAACTAAATTTTATTCTCACTTGTGAACAAATGATACCAAACAAGGGAATGAGAATAAGATTGTCATTCCTGTTCCATTCTCTAAACTCGCCCAAACATAAGAATGAGAATATGCATTCCATTCCCACATCTATTCCATTCCATTCCTACATTCTTTTCATTCTCTCTTGACTCTATTCCCGCGTACCAAACGAGGCGTAACAATCTAATAGGACTAACGCCGACTGTTATAGAACTAACATGGACTCAAACTAGAACTAACATTGCCTAGCACTAACATTAGGGCACGACATCTAATAGAACTAACGCCGACTGTTATAGAACTAATATGGACTCAAACTAGAACTAACATTGCTAGCACTAACATTAGGGCACGGCATCTAATAGAACTAACGCCGACTGTTTAGAACTAACAAGGACTCAAACTAGAACTAACATTGCCTAGCACTAACATTAGGGCACATTACTTCGAAACCCCAAATAGTGGATAACTTCGAAACCCCAAATAGTGGATAACCTAGCACTTACTGTTTTTCTGGGGGGGGGGGGGTACGATGGCACGGCCATCCCTTGCCTTTCTTCTCTGGCGGTTTCGCCATTCTAGGGCATGCTTTTGCATTACCATGAGGGTTTGAGTGGTTTCCTCTGCGCTGCCAAACCCAGACGAACCGTCTTTTTCCTTCGAATCGCCGCGATGAGAGATTTCGTAGTCATTTACAGATTCCGCTTCCCTGGACGATATTTTCCGGCGAAAAACCTAGACCGCGAAAATAAACTCCGTCGCTGGAAATGGAAGTTCGAGAGTTTCGGTGGCTCTTTTGTATTTTGGAAGAAAATAAAAATAGAGGCGGGGTAAAAGAGGCGCCGTAATGAGTCCAGTCCATTTAATGAGATGTGACGAAGCGTATGGGGACGAAGGAGAAGGGCAAAGTCGGGTTTTACAAAATACAATGTCTCTGGATGTATACAGCTGACGTGGAGGGCCTTAAAAATATTAGGGGCTGCTTTTTGGGGCTTATACACAAGAGGGAAAATACAAGGGGCCTCGTCACATGGTTTTTTAGCTTTTGGGGCCCCGACACATTTTTCCCATATTTCTTAGGTTAGTCAAATTAGTATAAGTATAGGTTAGAGAAAGCAAATGGCTTAATTAAGAAACTGTCATATATGGGATGATTTATTTTTAAAAAACAGAGATAAAGTTTTGGTAACAAAGTTTGGGTATCTAAGGTTAGCTTTAAATAGTAGTTATAAAGTTATTAATTATCTGAGATCTAAAAATCTAATACGCACACACACACACATATATAAGAGATATAGAAGGAAGAAAATATTTGCTTTTCAAAGAATAGTTATAAATTGTTTAAAGTGTTAAGAATTCTTAATTAGTTGACTAGAATTCCTAATTTTATAAGAAGTCTGAGGATTCATAGAATAAATATTTAGTTCGATAGCTTTGATCTGAGCAAGCTGAGTTTTTATATGTGCATTAAATTTACATCATATTCTCTTAGGATATCATTACAGCCTTTAATCTAATCTATAGTTAGGTTTCTTTCCTTAGTAGGTACTGAAAAGAGAGAGCGTTCAAAATGTTTGTTTTGAAGAGTATTACAGATTAATAGATGGCAAATGTAATTAAGTACTGCATATGTGCAAAATTCTAGATCCTAGTCAAAGAACTAGGTATAACATGTATGTAACAAATTGCAAAGCATTAGTTCACTCTATGAAATGTTTAGCGAATGGATGAATTAATGAGGAGTTGAATGAAAATTTTGAGTGTTGCACTAAATTCAATCGCCTAGCTTGCATCTCAGAACTCATATTAATTTTTTAAATTCTTTGTCAAAGTCCGGCAATTTTTATTGTAGAAATTAATGAAGTCCGGCTGCGTCACATAATGGGTAATCGCCAAACAAACACACACATTATGCTGCCCACTCGAGACAATGACTAATACTTTCCTATTTTGAATTCCTTAGCTACTGCCTGTTTAGACTTCACGCTAGTTACACATAACATACCAAATCGAGGAACCCAAAAAAAAAAAAGAAACATAAGAGATGGCTCCTCCTACAATGAGCGATGACTGTGGTGCTCTTGTTCACTGCTGCGGCAATGACACTTGCAGTACTGAATTCAGATGCACTATCCCGAACTCGTCTGCTGTGGAGAATATTTCTTTGGCGGCTCCCGTGGTTCTCGCAACATCGAGTAAATGCTCACACGCCTATAATCCCCAGCAGCGGCCAAACCTGGTGCAGGTCTCGGTTGCAAACTGGGCGATCCTGACCCCTTCGGGATTGCTAGCTGCGACTGCACGTACTCTACTCTCTCAAGAAAATTGCAATATTTGCCTTTGGAATCTGGCGTACTATATAAGCTTGTACTCTCCTCGTAGAACTGGCCGGGTACAAGGCCGGTCCTCTTATTCTTTGTGTACGATTAGGTACCACGCACATGAGATCTGGTTAAGATAGCATGTTCGGGTTCATGCAACTCAGGCATGGTATCGTGTTCTTGCTGTTGTGTCGTCTGTGAAAGCGTTAAGCTGATATAGAAATCTGGAGGAAATTCAAGACAAAATTCCAACTTGGAATTTGAATCCTATTGGGTACTGAATGACTCGTAAGAGCTTGTTTTCTGTCACAGCCTTCACCTGAGGCTATGCCATGCTCCCAGTGCTCAGCAATTTTCAAGCAAGCATGAACTTGCAGCTAATAAGTTACTTGGTCGGCGTATCAACTAGATTGTTGATTTTACCTTTCTTCGCTGTAATCCTTTTTCAGTACGGATAAAGTGATACCTCATGTCGATGTCCTTTTGTTTTACAGTAAAAGAGTTGATCTTTGGCTAAACATGTAGAACTCAGACTATAACACATATAGTATATTATAGTTTGGTCTTGATACAAGATAAGTGTTTGCAAAAAAATGGAATTATACCGCAGATCGTCAAAAGAAGTATTAACGCAAAACAACCAGATTAATGAGGTTCAGCAATCAGAGAAATTATCTACATCCTTAGAGTATATATAACCATAGCTGTCAGGGTTTCCATGTCTATAATCAACAAGGATCGCGTTCAATGTCTCAAGATACAACTGTTCTATCAGAGTTCCACCCAAACCCTAATTTCAATTACATTCATAGAAGTCAACAATGATGGATAAGATCCTCATTTGGATAGAATGGATAACCCAAAGGTTTTCCTGAAACAGCCTTCAGACAAACAAATTCAAATAGGATTGACATCTCAGACATCTATCTAAACTGCCGGAGAGAAACAACTCTAGGATTTTTCTAGAGATTTCTCGAGATGTCTCTCTATCAGATATCCCCTACTAAGGAAATTCAAGTCGAAATCCCAATAAATCTCCATCTTGGATTGAATCCTTCAGACACTACACGTATAATTTGTGAGGGCTTGGTGCTGTCCTCAGCCTCCACCTGAGGCTAATTAAGCTCTCGCTTCCAATGCTTAGCAATTTCAAGCAAGCATATACTAGGAAGCAGTTACTTCCTACGTTAACATATCCATTGGTTTGTCAGTTTTATCTCTCTTCACCACAGTCCTTTTCCGATATGGACGAAGCTTTATTTACATCGATGTCGTTTGTTTTCCCATGACGAAGTTGATCTTCTGCCAAGCACTTTCGTAAACAGAAAAATGTAAAGCCTCTGCTCCGAGTCTAGAATTATACAACTCTTAGCAGCCAGAGAAAACTGAAGCCACAATATCCTACAATTTCTCCTTAATATAGGCCAATTGTTACTTGTTGGAAAAAGGGGTATAGACCCATACCTTATCCCCGTTGACGGCGACCTCCGGCGAGGTCGAACAGCGAAGATGAGTTCAAGCGAGCTCGCGGAGGGCTACAGGCGAACTCGAGGTCGATGGACTTCAAGCGAAGTCCAGTCGGCGAGCTCGAGCGAGATGAACCACAGGCGAAGGCATCAGGCGTGGGCGGATCTCGAACAGGCGAGCTCGAGCGGAGCAACGTCAGGCGAACTTGTGCGGACGATGTCCAGAACTGGCGAGTTGAGTGCGGGCGGGTTTTGATCTACGTGCAGGCGAGCGTGTGGGGCAGAACAGGCGAGCTCGAAGTTCGCCTTCGCCCTTTTCTTCTCCTGCGCTGTTGGGAAACAGCTGGACCCAGCTGTCTGGCTAGGGTTTCCCTATTTAAGGAAACCCATGAGCACGAGAATAGTGTCGATGTTCCGTTTTCTTCTTCTCAACGATTATCTTTGGCGGCGGCCATAAATTGAGCTCAAGATTTTTAGAGGAAAAACTCGTTCATTTAAATCATAGTTCCTGTAGCGATTTATTAAGGAGAGAGAAGATTTTCCAAGTTGGAAAATCTCGCGCCTTTTTTTTGCACAACAGATAGTTTTTTGTTTGGTTCTCTTTTGAGAGATCTCAAGTTTGAGATCTGCTCTTTTACAAGCTTTGTAATCTTTTTTAATATAAAGAAAATTATTTGTGCGGTTCCTGAGGACGTAGACAAATTGCTGAACCTCGTTAAAACTCGGTGTTCTCTGTTCTTGCTATTTTTTGATTTGTTGTGATTTCTTTTTTTTCATTGCTTAACACAAGATCCGGGGATAAATTCCGCAGAGGGTTCATATTTGACAGGTGGTTGAATAGCTAAAGAGCAGTTGTACTAACGTTTGGTAGCTTGAATCCCCAACAACGGATATCAGAACGTATCTAATATTTCCTAACAACTTGTATCAGATCCCTTGTTTAGATCTGTGTGTGTAAGAAATGGCAGAAGAAGGCAAATAAAAAATTGAGAAGTTTGACGGATCAGACTTCACCTACTGAAAGTCACAGATGGAGGACTATCTGTACCAGAAGGATCTTTATCATCCGCTGATGGGTAAAGTAAAAGGACAAAAGAAAGAGGAATCCGACGAGGACTGGGAAATATTGGATCGAAAAGCCTTGGGTCAGGTTCGATTACCCCTCGTAAAATCTGTAGCACACAATATATTAAAGGATAAGACGATGGTGGGGCTTATGGAAGCACTCTCAACGATGTACGAGCAACCGCCCAGCTGCAAATAAGGTGCATATTATCAAAACGCTATTCAACCTCAAGATGGCAGAATGATGTTCCTTCACGATGCATCTCAGCGAGTTCAACACGATTGTTGGTCAACTTATCTCAGTCGACATCAAGTTTGATGACAAAATACAGGCCCTATTGATACTATCACAGTTGTCGGATAGTTGGGCAGGTTGCATGACCGCAATCAACAACTCGGCGGGAAAGGAGAAGTTGAAGCTGAACGAGGTGGTAGCTATGATTCTATCCAAGGAGGTTAGAAGAAAATCGAATGAATCAGAAGGTTCAGGTTTAGCCCTAAGTCTCGAACAGAGAGGCAGAAGCTATAATAGGGGGAACCAAAATAGGAATTGATCGAAATCGAAGAAGAAGAGGTCGACTCGAAGGTGAGACCTATCAAAGGAAAATGTTAGAACTGCGACCAGGAGAGCCATATATCTTTAACCTGTAAAGCACCGAAGAAGGATAAAAATGAGCAAGAGGCTCATATTGTGCAAGATGCATTGATTCTCGCTATGGATAGCGATTCCGATTCATGGGTCATTGATTCGGGAGCCTCTTTCCACGCTACTGCTAATAGAAGGCTATTTCAGAACTATGTAGTAGGAGACTTTGGGAAAGTATACTTAGTGGATAATGAACCCTGTAGTGTCATTGGAAGAGGCGACATGTAAATACAGTTGAAGGGTTCCAAGTGGTCTCTGAAGAATGTCAGACACGTACCGAAGCTGAAGAGGAATCTTATTTCGGTTGGCCAGCTTGGAGCAGAAGGCTGTGTTACAACATTCACCAGAGATTCGTGGAAAATCTCTAACGGTACAATGGTGGTTACCCGAGGTAACAAGACCGGTACCCTTTACCTAACTTTACACACGAGTGACACCCTCGTGATTGCTGTAGCCTAGAAGAGTGCAGACCTATGACACAATAGGCTGGGACATATGAGTGAGAAGGGTATGAAGATTCTTCACTCAGAAGGAAAGCTAACAAGTATTGATTCGGTAGAAGTTGGTGTTTGTGAAGACTGTATCTTCGGGAAGTAGAAGAGAGTTAGTTTTCTGAAGGGTGGAAGACCACCTAAAGCTTACAAGCTAGAGCTTATTCATACAGATGTATGGGGTCCAGCTAGCGTGTCTTCTCTTAGTGGTTTGGCGTACTACGTCACCTTTATCGATGATCACTCGAGGAAGGTGTGGGTATACGTCATGAAGCACAAGTCAGAGGTGTTCAACATCTTCAAGAAGTGGCAAGCCATGGTGGAGAATGAGATAGGTCTGAAAGTGAAGTATCTGAGATCAGACAATGGTGAAGAATATGAACTGGAGGAGTTCAAGAAGTTCTGTGCTCTGAATAAGATTCGTTTGAAGAGTACTACTCTAGGGACGTCGCAACAGAAAGGCGTAACAAAAAGAATGAACAGAATACTGACAGAGCGTGCGAGGAGTATGCGTCTACATGCAGGTCTACCAAAAACTTTTTGGGCGGACACGGTGCATATAGCAGCGTACTTGATAAATCACGGGCCATCAGTTCCATTGGACTTTAGAATTTTAAAAAATGTTTGGAGTGGTAAGAAAGTTAATCTCTCACACTTGAGAGTCTTTGGTTGTGTAGCATATGTCCATATCAGTGATCATGTTAGGAACAAGATGGAAGCTAAGTCACTGAAGTGTACATTCACTAGGTATGACATTGATGAGTTCTGGTATCGTCTTTGGAATGAGAAGAACAGAAAGATCATCAGAAGCCGAGATATCATATTCAATGAGGAAGTGATGTGCAAGTATAGGGATAATGCCAAGGCTGACCAAAGCACTGGGAGCAGTACTATGAATGCGGGTGCATCCGAGTACATGGGTTTGGAAGAACTTTTAGATGGGGGAGACAATATCAATTCTGACCGAAGAACGGAGGAGACTCCAGGTGCAGAACCGACTACCCAATGCGAGGAGCTTAGGAGGTCATCCAGGATACCCAAACCGAATCCCATGTATATCTCGTCACTAGACTATCTATTTTTGACTGATAGCGGAGAACCAGAATGCTATGAGGAGGCTATGCAAGTGAGCGGATCTCAGTAGTGTGAGCATGCAATGCAAGAAGAGATGGATTCTCTCCACTCGAACGAGACATGAGAGTTAGTTTAGCTACCTGCACAGAAAAAGGCCTTACATAACAAGTAGGTTTACCGAGTCAAGCAGGAGAGTGATGGAAGGAAGAGATACAAGGCCAGATTAGTCGTGAAGGGGTTCCAACAGCGGAAAGGAGTGGATTATATGGACATATTTTTCCTCGTTGTGAAGCTCACAACCATCAGGGTGGTGTTGAGCTTGGTAGCTGCTGAAAATCTCTACCTTCAGCAGTTAGATGTGAAGACTGTCTTTCTTCATGGTGACTTGGATGAAGAAATCTACATGAAGCAACCAGTTGGCTTCATTGAGGAAGGAAAGGAAGAAATGATGTGTAGGCTCAAGAAGAGCTTATACAGATTAAAACAGGCCCTAAAACAGTGGTATAAGAAGTTCGATAACTTCATGCAGAGTAATAGCTATGGCAGATGCAACTTAGATCATTGTTGTTACTTCAAGAGGTTTGACTCCAGCTATATCATGTTATTGCTGTACGTTGATGACATGTTAGTTGCAGGACCGTGTTTACAGGAGATAAACAAGCTGAAGAAGCATTTGGCAAAGGAGTTTGCCATGAAGGATCTGGATGCAACGAAACAGATTCTTGGGATGCGGATCAGCCGGGATGCGACTGAGGGGATGTTGAAGTTGAGTCAGTCTGAATACATTAAGAAAGTACTTCAGAGATTCAACATGCAGAATGCTAAGGTCGTTAGCACACCCCTTGAAAGCCAGTTCAAGTTATCTGGTGAACAATCACCCAAGACTGATGCAGAGAAGGAGCACATGAGGAAGGTACCTTATTCATCAGTCATTAGTAGTTTGATGTACGCAATGGTTTGCATGAGGTCGGATATTGCCCATGCAGTAGGAGTTGTGAGCAGATTTACAAATAACCCAGGGAAGCAGCATTGGGAGACCGTGAAGTAGATATTGAGATATCTGAAAGGGACTCGAATATGCCACTGTGTTTTGGGAGAAAGAAGCTGGTACTGCAGGGATACGTAGATGCAAATTTTGTCGGTGATCATGATACAAGGTGAAGCACCACGGGGTATGTTTATACCTTAGGGTCGATAACAGTGAGTTGGGTCTTACGTTTGCAGAAGATTGTGACGTTATCCACAACTAAAGTAGAGTATGTCGTAGTGACAGAGGCGAGCAAGGAGATGATTTAGTTAACCGAGTGCCTGGAAGAGTTAGGTCTGAAGCGGGGGAATGAAGTTCTTTATTGTGATAGCTAGTGTGCTATACATCTTGCCAAGAACTCAATGTTTCATGCCATAATGAAGCACATCGAGTTACGTTATCAGTTCATACGCTCGATGATTGAGGACGTGAAGTTACAATTAGAGAAACTTTTGGGGAGCCAAATCTTGCAGATATGTTGACTAAAGCAGTGACCATTCAGAAACTGGAGTTGTGCGCAACTTCAGTTGGTCTTCATATATAGGAGATGAGAGCGGAGCCACACAGGAGAAGACGCTTGTTAAGAGAGAGCTTGTTGATGGCGGTTTGGTCTCCAAGTGGGAGATCGTTGAAAAAAGGGGTGTAGACCCATACCTTATCCCCGTCGACGGTGACCTCCGGTGAGGTCAAACAGCGAAGATGAGCTCGGGCGAGCTCGCGGAGGGCTACAGGCGAACTCGAGGTCGATGGATTTCAGGCGAAGTCCAGTCGGTGAGCTCGAGCGAGATGAACCGCAGGCGAAGGCATCAAGCACGGGCGGATCTCGAACAGGCGAGCTCGAGCGGAGCAACATCGGGCGAACTTGTGCGGGTGAGGTCCAGAACTGGCGAGTTGAGTGCAGGCGGGTTTTGATCTACGTGCAGGCGAGCGTATAGGGTAGAGCAGGTGAGCTCGAAGTTCGCCTTCCCCCTTTTCTTCCCCTGCGCTATTGGGAAACAGCTGGACCCAGCTGTCTGGCCAGGGTTTCTCTATTTAAGGAAACCCATGAGCATGAGAACAGTGCCGCTGTTCCGTTTTCTTCTTCTTAGCAATTATCTCTGGCGGAGGCCATAAATTGAGCTCGAGATTTTCAGAGGAAAAACTCGTTCATTTAAATCAGAGTTCCTGTAGTGATTTATTGAGGAGAGATAGGAGATTTTCTAAGTTGGAAAATCTCGCGCCTTTTTTTTGGAACAACAGATAGTTTTATGTTTGGTTCTTTTTTGAGAGATCTCAAGTTTGAGATCTGCTCTTTTATAAGCTTTGTAATCTTATTTAATATAAAAAAAAATTATTTGTGTGGCTCCTGAGGACGTAGGCAAATTGCCGAATCTCGTTAAAACTCGGTGTTCTCTGTTCTTTCTATTTTTTGATTTGTTGTGATTTTTTTTCCATTGCTTAACACAAGGTCTGGTAGGGCAAATTCCTCAGAGGGTTCATATTTGACAGGTATAAGGAGCAGTTGTACCAACGTTTGGTAGCTTGAATCACCAACGTTTTGTTTTGTTAGGCTGACATATTCTTCATGTGAATCATGTTCTACAACCAACATGAAGATCACAAACTAATCTTTTTAAACGATATCTTTCTTAATTTGCTACTTACGTTAATGTCATAAATTCTTCCCCTGTGGTCGATAAGGTGATTGATCATCGTAATATAGCTGATAACATAACCAGCAAAATGAAAATGTAGTCAACAATGGTCTTCTATCATCCTGATCTTCGATAGAAATTGAATATCCTGACACACCTAGACCTGTACCAATTCCTCCATAAATAAGATCAACATCTTTTTTTACCCTGAATTTGCCAGCATGGACTCTCCAGGTCGGTCTTACCTATCCATTGTTAGCTTCTGCGGGTGCAACAGCTACCTAGCGGTTGCGATTCTGCAAATCTATACGATTAACGTTCCTATCTATACTGTCTTGTTGTAGCCCCTTAGAGGGTCAATTTCTTCTGAGGTCAAGTAGCTCTTTCAAGGCCTTGTGACCTGATGGATTATCGCAAGCTTTCGGGTTATTTGAAAATATCCTTCACATGCAGATTGACTTTCGGGTTATTTGAAAATCTCCATCACATGCATGCAGATTGACTATTAGGAGCATATGATGACAAATGCACATCAGTGTCATTAAAGTTCTAGTAGGAGAATTTGAGATTCTACCTAAATTCGGTCGTCTAAGTAGCCCTGGCCCTAAGCTATAATCTTAGTCAACCTCCAACGATTTTTATTGTAGAAATAAAGGACGACTGTGTCACATAATCGATAATGGCCAAAAGAAGTACTTACTATTCATCGAGAAACTACAAATACTTGCACTCTAATTGGCAAAACAAAACACACATATTTTGTTGCCTATGCAAGACAAAAATAATATTTTGAATTCCTCAGCTACTGCCTATTTATACTTCATATACTTAACATAGAGAACCAAAATCAGAGAGAGAGAGAGAGAGAGAGAGAGATAGAGAGAGAGAGAGAGAGATGGCACTTTCAAGTACAATGAGGGCCGATTGTCTTCATATTCATTGCAGCAATGACACTAGCAGTACTGAGCTCAGATGCACAATGTGATAAGACTGTAATTCCTAAATATGCCTACAGTGAATAATATTACTTTTACCGCTCTCTTGGTTCTCACAATGTTGAAGAAATGCTCTCAAACCTGCAATCCCTAGCAGCAACCTCCCCTGGTGCGCCTGTTAGTTACGAAGTGAATTAACAATCCTGACCTCTTTGGCGTTGTGCAATGCGATCATCGATTCTCTCCAGAAAATTGCAATATTCGCATTGGTCTTATGACATACTATATGAAGCGGAACTGCCCTAATAGAAACGGAGCACAAGAGTACACCGGGGATAATCTCTGTAGGATTAGGTACAAAACTTATGAGATTCTGTTCTAAGAAAATGAAGAGAGCATGTGTGTGTTCATGCTCATTATGGTATCATTAAGCTTATGTTCTTGTTTCGTCACTAAATTTTATTGGGAAAAATGTGTCGAGGCCCCAAAATCGGGAAGCTGATGTGGCGGCCCAGCCCTATTAACTTTTTTTCTTACTCTTTAGCCCCAAAAGAGGTAAAAAGTGTGGCCCAGTCCCAAAAGCCCACTTTTATACATGCCCTCTATGTATTTTCTAAAGCCTACCGAAAATACCCTCATCTCTCACCCAGGAAATCTTCCCCTTAACCCATGAAGCCGGTGATTGCTACCATCACAATTAACGCAATTTGACAGCGAAAATGGAGGGAAAAATTGCAGGTTCCCTCCATTACTAGGCTAACTCATCATGGGTTGTGTATTTTATGGTTTTATCTCTCACTCTCTCATTTATGATATTAGGGTTTTTATTCTTTAACTTTCAACAACCCCTTATGCCCTAAAAATTCTCTCAAATACTCCTCATAATTGTTCTCATAACTTTCAGCAACCCCTAATGGCCACAAAAGACTTGATTTTCATGGTGTCGTTAGGCGATAAGGCTATATTCTTGATGCTCAGATCTACAACAAGCTTTTTAGAACTGAAATTTGATGTGTCTGACAGACTGAAAGTACCTCAAGATATTTTATCATTAATATATAAATCTGAGAGGCACCCAAACCTAAGTTTTTCAGCTAATAATGAAGATGATTTGAAGTGCATGTTGGAACACAATCGAAATACCTGTTGTACGAAGATTCACATGCACGCTATTATTAATATAGAGGGTTTTACTTCTGAAAAAATCAGAAAGTTCTTACTGAAATAGAAGTAATCAATAAACTATTTTAAAACTATACTTTGTATGATGTAAGCTTAGTGATTTCAGCAAAATATTCTCGATGCAAAGCTGAGGGCCACAATCGAGCAACTTGCAATGAACCAATTGGTGATTAGGGTGGACTGCTACTTACAACAATACTTTGGTTAGATAAATATAGGTCGTCCAGAATTTTATAGTATATTAATTATGGAAGACTTTTATAACCTGTGAAGCTGTAAGACTAATCATATTATGTATTCAAGCAATATCAGCTATAAGAATGTAAGAAGTTTTGTGTAATGTAATTGTTTAGCTGAACTATACTGTTTTTGCTTCTTGTTAAATATCTTGGTACTATAAAATCTTTTAATTGAATAACTTTGAGCTAATATTTCATTTGACTATGTTAACTTTCAAAAGAAAATGTTAGCTTTCAACTATACACGTTGACGTTCAGATTCTTTAGCTAACTTTTAAATGAAGATATTAACTTTTAGCTGAGCATATTAATTTTTGATTAAAAGGTTAACTACAAGTTGTACATGTTAATTTTTATCTGTATATGTTAACTTTCAGACGAACATGTTGGCTTTAACATGAATATGTTAACTTTTACTTGTAAACGTTAACTCTTAACTGAACATGTTAACCTTCTGATGTATATGTTAACTTTCAGCCAAACATGTTACCGTCAACGTGAACATGTTAACTTTTACTTAAACATGGTAACTCTCAGATGAACATGTTAACTTTCTGCTATATATGTTTACGTTTATTCTAACATGTTGACTTTAACATGAACATGTTAACTTTTATTTAAAGACAATAATTCTTAGCTGAACATATTAACTTTCAAATATAAGAAAATGATAATATGCTGCTATGAAAATGATAATATGCTGCTACGAAAATGCTATTGTGTATTCAAGCAATATCAGTTGTAAGAATGTAAGAAGTTTTGTGTAATGTACTTATTTAGCTGAGGTATATTGTTTGTATTTTCTATAAAATATCTTGGTGCTAAAACTACTTTCAGTTGAATAACTTTCAGCTAAACATATTAGCTTTTATTTGACTATGTTAAATTTGAGATGAACATGTTAGCTTTCAACTATACACGTTGACTTTAAAATTCTTTAGACTTTCAAGTGAAGATGTTAACTTTCAGTTGAATATATTAAATTTAAGCTAAAAATGTTGATTTTAATCTGAACATGTTAACTTTCACATGATCATGTTAACTCTCATCTGTATATGTTAACTTTCAAGTGTATATGTTAACTTTTAGATGTATATGTTAATTTTCATGTGAACATGTTAACTGTCAGTTGTATATGTTAACTTTCCTCTGTATATGTTAACTTTCTTATGAACATGTTATATTTTAGCTCTGCACGCTAACTATCAACTGAATATGTTAACTTTCAGCATAATATGTTAACTTTCACTCTTATATGTTAGCTTTCTTTATAACATGATAACATGCAAACTGAATATGTTAACTTATCAAATGTACATGTTAAGTATTGCCTTTTCCTGTTGACATTCAAGTGAACATGTAGTTTTTCATTTGAACCTGTTAAATATATGTTGTATCAAAACAAAACGTAAATATTTGGTGACAAAAATACCAGAAAATAAGAACAATAAAGGTCAAGCTTGTTGCATTGTTTGTCATCCACATCAACTGTTTACACAACTAAATTAATATACACAATACAGACATGCACACAAGTTTTGGTTCAATCAATCAAATTTTAGAATAACTTTCTCCCATCCTTATCTAATATCTCTGCTTGATTCTTCTATTCTCATCATTCTACTAGAAGTTCAGTTGTAAGCCTGGCATGTATGGCATCAGATTCATCGTTGAGAGTAGTTACTTGAAGTGTATCAATACTACAGATTATAGCCTTCATATATAAGGGAAAGAAAATTGCACAACTAAAACTGCATGATATAAAGTAGCAAGCTAGTTAGATATATAATATTGGATAAAATGAAGATATTAAATTTATGAAATACTAACATTCCAGACTGTTGCTCGCAAAGGACAGTTTCATATCTGTACTTTCTCCAAACATTTTGGGGATAAAATGAAAAGATTAAATACTAACAAACGATAATTATTGATATGCATTGCTAACAACTAACAACAAATGATAATTATTGACATGTATTTCTTCAAAATAATTATACTTGATATTATTGAGATCATACTCCCAAATTAAGAAATTAGTTCTACACTACAATAACTAGTTTTTCACCATCATTTTTTCATAAACAGAAACCATAAATCTCAATCGCATTTCAAACAAATAAACTGTTAACTTTCTTCCTTTTTTTCCTGCTCATATTTTTAGCTAACATCTAATACCATAATTTTACAAATTACTTATAATGAAAATTAATTAAATTCAAAATCACTCAGTTGATTGGGATCTTACTTCTTCTTAGAGATGGGCACAGCCTCCGTCGAGCGTCTCCTCTTGCGGTCTCAAACTTTCGGTCCCTTTTTCATGCTCAGTAGGGTCACCGTCACCTCGTTATTTTTCTCATCCTCGGAGGATGTCGGAGAAGAACAGACGGTGGGGGATACGAAGGCGAAGGCAGAGGCGGATGATTTTGACGCATCCTCCTTCCCCAACCAAGCCGAGCGATGCCGGTGACGACCCCTTCCATTTTGGTGTTGTCGCCTTCACCCTTCTCCCAATTAGGGTTCTTAGCTATTTTACTTAAATTTTTATTAGAATTTTTCTAGATTTAATGGACGTTTGACTGAAAACTAGGGTTTTGAATTTGGATTCTCAAGATGACCGAGCTTTGAGCATGAGAAGAGAGAAGAGAGAGGGCAGACAAGTTTTGGGAGAATGAGTTAAGGGCAGTTTTGGATTTTGTAAATAATTTATCTCAGTGCTGAGTTGGAAAGGTAAATAGGGGCTCAAACACAATTATTTCATGTATTGGGGGCTTCCTCACACAAACAATAGTAAGGGGGGCTAGTCACAATCACTTTATTTTCTAGGAGCCTTGATACATTTTTCCCAAGTTTGTTTACTTTATATCTTTACAACGTTATTTTCTGAATAGTGTATCAGTTTTTGAGATGGTGAAATTTGTTTGAGGAATCTGTTGTGCGCCGCGGAAGCCCAGAATAGACAAATCAAAGGCACACACAAGAATAATAGTAGACCATAATGAACACAAGCCAACCAATCACAGCAAGAACACAAGATATACGTGGTTCGGCAATATGCCTACGTCCACGGGGCAAGGAGGGGGAAGTTTTACTATTCAAATCAAAGGGAATACAAATTAGGGTTACAAATCTTACCCAAAATCTTAGAATAAGACCAATAGATCTCTCCTATAGACTCCAACAAGAGAAGCCCTCAAATCCCCTTTGCTTCAGCTCAAAATCGGCCAACTCATAACCCTAGAAACGAGTTTAGGGTTTATATACAACTCACAAACGAAACGGGTCTGGAAACAGAACCCAACTGAAACCAGCTTCGGCGGTTGACCGGCACGGTCGACCGCGATCCATCACGGTCAACCAGCCCGGTCGACCGACCTCCTTCCAGCATGAATCCCAAAAGTCCAGAGAGTTTGTCGGTCAACCGCACCGGTCGACCGACCACAGAACAGAAACTTCTGCGGTCGATCGGACCGGTCGACCAACACCAAATCTTACGCACAGTAAGCCTTGTGCACGAATGCGGTCGACCGAACCGGTCGACCGCCACCCTGTTTGCCTGATTCTGAACTTGTCGTCCTCTGCTGCTGATTCTACAAATCTCCACCTCGGCGAGCGTTTGCCAAAACTGAGCCGACACCAAAAACACCCCCAATCAATCTCAACCGGCTGCATCTGTAAGACTGCCTATGTATCCTCTTGCCCAAGGAATCAAGCCGAACGTAGTTCATCCAAATGGCCTTCAACGGCCTCAAGAACGAAGAATATTCAATAAGTTCAAACAATGACCAAACTTCACACCTGGTACGACTTTGGTCAACATATCAGCAGGATTGTCCTTAGTGTGGACCTTCTCCAACGTGACATCGTTATCATCCAATACGTCACGTACAAAGTAAAATCTGACATCAATGTGCTTCGTGTGTGCATGGTAGACTTGGTTCTTCGCCAAATAGATAGCTGACATACTATCACAATGTACCTGAATGGTCTCCTGCGCAATCCCCAAATAATCCAACAAGCCATGTAGCCACAAAGCCTCCTTCACTGCTTCAGTCACCGCCATATATTCCGCCTCCGTAGTAGAAAGCGCCACTGTAGACTGAACAGTGCATCGCCAACACACCGGTGCACTAGCCAATGTAAAAACATAACCTGTAGTGGACCGACGCTTGTCAAGATCTCCAGCATAGTCTGAATCCACGTAGCCAACACGATCCTGTCCTGTCTCATCATTCTTCGCAAATATCAACCCAACATCCACAGTATCCTTAATATACCGTAGAATCCACTTCACGGCCTCCCAATGCCCCTTTCTGGGGTTATGCATGTACCTAGATACCATGCTCACGGCCTGTGACAAATCTGGCCTAGTACACACCATGACATACATTAAGCTACCCACTGCACTGGCATATGGAACTTTGGACATATAGTCCCGATCCTCCACCGAAACTGGTGACATCAAAGCTGAAAGTTTAAAGTGGGAAGCTAATGGAGTACTCACCACCTTGGTATTGCCCTCAAAACTGAATTTCTTCAGCATCTTCTGCAAGTAACTCCCCTGTGTAAGCTTCAATCTCCCCTTCACCCTGTCTCGCTCAATCTCCATACCCAGTATCTTCCTAGCCTCTCCCAGATCCTTCATCTCAAATTCAGATGACAGCTCCTTTTTCAATTTCCCAATAGCTGAAGTGTTCCTGGAAGCTATGAGCATATCATCAACATACAATAACAAATAAATATGCTCACCATCCTGTAGCTTGTGCATATAAACACATGGGTCATAAGGGCTCCTCGTGTACCCTCGGCCAATCATAAAGCTATCAAATCTCTTGTACCACTGTCGCGGTGATTGCTTCAGTCCATAAAGAGATTTCTTCAACTTGCACACCAAATCTTCTTTTCCTGCAGCTTTAAACCCCATAGGTTGTGTCATGTAGATCTCCTCATCTAAGTCTCCATGTAGAAAGGCCGTCTTCACGTCCATTTGGACCAAATCTAAGTCCAGCTGTGCCACCAATGCCAATAGTATCCGAATAGATGAATGCTTCACAACGGGTGAAAATACCTCGTTGTAATCAATACCCTCAAGCTGTGCATATCCCTTGGTAACCAATCTGGCCTTGAACCGAATGTCCCCAATAGAAGATCCCTCTTTCTTAGCATACACCCACTTACAACCAATAGCTTTCTTACCCTTCGGTAGCTTTGCAAGTTCCCAGTGTCGTTCTTCTGAAGAGATTGCATCTCCTCCTCCATAGCATTCCTCCACCTAATGGAATCAGGGCTGGACTCTGCCTCCCTGAATGTGGTAGGAATAAAATCATCAACGACCTCCACAGATAAAGCATATGCCACCATGACCTCATCATATTTAGCTGGCCGATGAATCTCTCTCCTCGGTCTGTCTGCTGCAATAGACCCCTGAGCATGACCCTGCTCCTGAGCCTCACCATCCACTGTATCCTCCAAATGCCCGACTATCATCTCATCTCCTTCCTGTGTCACCTCTGTAGGAGTCTCAATAGGAACAGTGTTAACTGGAGTGAGTGGAGTCACATCATCCTCCACCTGCTGCGATATCCCTTCTGTCTGATCTTCCTCCACCTGCTGAGGAACTCGAGGCTTCATCATGTACGCCTCATCGAATGTGACATCTCTGCTAATGATCATCTTCTTATCTTATGGATCCCATAATTTGAAGCCTTTTACACCTTCTCTAAATCCCACAAAGATAGCCTTCCTCGCTCTCGGATTCAACTTCCCATCACTAACATGGAAATAAGCTGGACACCTAAAAATCCGAAGAGACTCATAATCACTAGCCACAGAACCAGACCAATGCTCCATAGGAGTCTTCCCCTCTATCGCAGTGCACGACAACCTGTTAACGAGATGGCTCGCATAAACCAACGCCTCGGCCCAAAAAGATCTAGATAATCCACTCTGCGTCATCATACATCGCACCTTTTCCATCAAGGTACGGTTCAGCCTCTCTGCCACCCCATTCTGTTGCGGTGTCTCTCTAACTATGAAGTGTCTTCTAATGTCGTGATCCCTACAAAACTGCAGAAATGGATCACTCTTATACTCTCCACCATTGTCTGAACGAAGAGTCTTCACCTTTCTACCTGTCTGCAGCTCCACTTTCTTCTTCCACTCCACAAATATATCCAGGACCTCATGTTTATGCTTCATGGTATATACCCAATTCCTCCTAGAATAATCATCGATGAAAGTTACGAAATAATTTGCCCTACCAAGCGATGTGTGCTTAGACGGGCCCCAAACATCTGTGTGAATGTAGTCTAATATACCTTGGGTGTTGTGAATTGCGGTGCCAAACTTCACTTTAGTCTTCTTCCCAAGTATGCAATGCTCACACAGCTCCATCTTGCAGGTCTTTGCACCTTTCAATAGCCCCTGTTTAGCTAATGACTGTAGGGACTTATCACCTGTATGTCCAAGCCTCATGTGCCATAGTGTGGTAGTATCCTCCTCCGCGGTGATAGAAGTAGCCAGACCCCCTGTAACTGTCTTGCCCTTCAAGTAGTATAGGTTGTTTTCCCTGACACCTCGCATCACCACCATGGATCCCTTCATAACCTTCAAACTAGCATCCTCTAATATCACTCTATAGCCGGATGCCTCCAAAGTCCCAAGAGAAATGAGATTCTTCGTCAACTGCGGCACGAACCTCACTTCTTTCAATTCCCTAATCACCCCGTCATGCATTCTGATTCTGACTGAGCCAATCCCACTAATAGGACAAACGTGATCGTTCCCCATAAGCACCACGTCTCCTCTCTTCAACTCTTCAAAGTTGGTAAACCAATCCCTCTTAGGGCAAATGTGAAATGTAGCTCCCGAATCAAGCATCCACTCCGTAGAGTCAGCAAAACAAACTGACGACAGTGCGGGACAAGAGTAACCGGAAGAATCCGAATCTGAAGTGTCGCTAACAACCTTAGTAACATTCACCTCTGAAGCTTGTGCAGCTTTCCCTCTTTGCTTTCCGGCTCTATCCTTCAACTTTGGGCACTCATTCTTCCAATGTCCTTCTTCTTTGCAAAAAGCACATTGATTTCTACCAACACTTTTATGGTCACCCTTATTCTTTGATTTTGAGCGGTTGAACTTTTGACGATTTGGACTACGGCCACGAACTACTAATGCATCACCCGATGCCTTCTCGGAGGGCTCACCATCATTCCTCCTCAGCTCATAATTTACCAATGCCGAGGTCACCTCCTTGTAGCTAACTGTAGTTCGCCCATTTATCATAGTGAGAACAAAAGTACTAAACTCATCATCCGGCAACGAACACAATAGTAACATCGCCTTGTCTTCATCCTCCACCATGATATCAACATTGGCCATATCCGAAATTAGCTTTGTGAAGTTGTTAACATGCTCTCGAATGGAAACTCCTTTCTTCATCTTGAATTGGTAGAACCTTTTCTTCAAATGAAGCCTATTCTCAATGCTCTTTATCAAATATTTTTCTTTGAGCGTTTCCCACAATCTCTTTGCCGACGTCTCGTTCATTACATCATAAATGAGATCCGGCGTCAAGCATGACCGCATCACCCCACATGCTCTACTGTTCATTTTCTTCCAAACCTTGTCTTCAATCTCCTCGGGTTTCTCTTGAAACTCAAGAGTCTCCTCCAAATTTTGTGCATCTAAGGCGTCCATTACTTGACACCTCCATAAACCGAAGTTAATCTTGCTGTCAAACTTTGGAATATCAATTTTGGTATTACTGATGCTCAAATTTTGGATCGCCTTTGTCAAAGCCGACCCCGATGTACTAGTAGCACTTGAACTAGCTCTGCTTGTATCACCCATATTATAGATCTACTCCTCAAACAAGAACCCAATAGTGAATCCTTCGAACAAAACTCCCAAATCCAACCCGGAGCTCTGATACCACTTGTTGTGCGCTGCGGAAGCCCAGAATAGACAAATCAAAGGCACACACAAGAATAATAGTAGACCACAATGAACACAAGCCAACCAATCACAGCAAGAACACAAGATATACGTGGTTCGGCAATATGCCTACGTCCACGGGGCAAGGAGGGGGAAGCTTTACTATTCAAATCAAAGGGAATACAAATTAGGGTTATAAATCTTACCCAAAACCCTAGAATAAGACCAATAGATCTCTCCAATAGACTCCAACAAGAGAATCCCTCAAATCCCCTTTGCTTCAGCTCAAAATCGCCCAACTCATAACCCTAGAAATGAGTTTAGGGTTTATATACAACTCACAAACGAAACGGGTCTGGAAACAGAACCCAACTGAAACCCGCTTCGGCGGTCGACCAGCCCGGTCGACCGACCTCCTTCCAGCATGAATCCCAAAAGTCTAGAGAGTTTGTCGGTCGACCGCACCGGTCGACCGACCACAGAACAGAAACTTCTGCGGTCGACCGGACCGGTCGACCGACACCAAATCTGACGCACAGTAAGCCTTGTGCACGAATGCGGTCGACCGGACCGGTCGACCGCCACCCTGTTTGCCTGATTCTGAACTTGTCGTCCTCTGCTACTGATTCTACAGAATCTTGTTATGTTTACATGTTACAAACAAACCGATGACAATTGTGACACATGGTTCTAGCTCTAAATCTATACTCATTGGCTAATCGGACGCATTTCTATACTCGAACACAATGTTCATAGTAAATAAACATTAATCGTCATACATTAATTGTAATTGGTTATAACAATATTCTTTAGGATTTTATTTCAAAAATACTTATTTAGATTTATCTTCAAAATTTGGGATTTTGATTTTCAATCTATTTTTGCTTTAAACTTAGGAGCTTCAATAGGGGGAAAGTTAAAAATTATGGTAGCAATTTAGCATATACTATGTTTTTCTTATAAGATTTTTTAAATATTTTTACTAGCTTAAGAGTGTTTGTACTATTTTGCTCTCTTGAATGCATGTGAAGAAAAATGTCTTTCACTTCTACCAGTAACTTCCGAGTTTATGTGAGCAAGGTGAGATCTTTGGTTGAGGGTTACTTTGAGGGAATTTGTGTGATTGTAATCCTTTGTACTCTCCTTGATTTAGTGAAATCTCCCCATCCTCTCCCTGTGGAGGTAGGCAAGTTGCCGAACCACGTATATCTCTGTGTTTGGTTTGATTTGTCGTAATTGGCTTGGTTTGTGAGAGTGTGTGGTTCTCTTCTACTCGTGATCACATGTTCGTTGTGTGTGCGTGCAACGCTTCCGCATAGGCACGTGACAAGTGGTATCAAAGCTCAGATTTTAGATCTGGGGTTTTGGATTAGGTGGAGGAAGATTCAGTTGGAAGCCTGGTTCTTGGAGTTCTAGGCTTT
Source organism: Asparagus kiusianus (assembly GCA_022839385.1). Lineage (NCBI taxonomy): Eukaryota > Viridiplantae > Streptophyta > Magnoliopsida > Asparagales > Asparagaceae > Asparagus > Asparagus kiusianus. The sequence goes on from BQKN01066089.1 coordinate 296,574, forward strand.
GGTGGAGTTAGAATTTGAAGTTACCGTTGAAGATCTCGCTTTCCTCGTGTGGTTAGGAGTTCTATTTGGAATCAAATATAGGGTTCAGTTGGGTAATTTCTTATTCTTTTTAAAGTTTGGATCTTTCTCTACAATTTAGAATTTGTGATTATGGGTGAAGAAGTTGATGAAAACAGCAAGATGGCAGGCACAGTTCAAGTGGGTTTTCAGAACACTAAGATTAGTGTAGTGAAATATGACGGCAAGATCAATTTGGTTTGTGGATGAGCGATGTACAGGATGCGCTCAATGCTCAAAATCTGGAGGAGACCATCATGGTCGATATGAGGCCACCTAAATATGAAGAGGCGATATGGGAAAAGATGAATCAAAATGCTTGCGGGGTGATCAGGTCCTGTTTAGAACAGGAGCTCAAATACGATGTGATTGGGGTGACGTCTGCGATGAAAATGTGAGAAATTCTCAACAACAAGTATCTCACGAAGAGTGTTGAGAATAGGTTGCACTTGCTACGAAGATTATTCAGATTCCAGATGTCCTGAGGCACCTCGCTTGCGGCTCATGTGAACAACTATACTAAGTTGTTGTCGGACTTAGCGAACGTGGATGAGAAGATCACAGATGAGTACAAGGCTATTATTCTTTTGGGCTCCTTATCGGATGAGGAGTATGATACCTTCGTGCTTACATTGCTGAACGGGAGATCTTCTATCACTTATAGTGAAGTGACTAACGCACTGACGAACTACGATTTGAGGAGGAAGGATAAGGAGACTTCCCGCTCTAGTACTTTAGGAGAGGCCTTGTCGACGAGAGGTAGAAGCTCATATCAGAAAGGTGGAAATAGAGGGAGGTCAAAGTCAAGAGGTCGTCACCAGCTTGGAAAGAACCAATGTGCATTCTGCAAGGAACAGGGACATTGGAAGAGAGATTGTCCGAAAGTCAAAGAAAAGGAGAATAGCAAGAATAAGGGCCCGAAGGCCAATGAGGTGAATGTTGCTAGAGGCAATGATTCCGATGATTCGAGCTTTTCTCTTTTGATTACTCCGGAGGTGAACCATTTGGATGCATCAGAGTGGATGCTTGATTCTGACGCTACTTATCATGTGACTCCTAGGCGAGATTGGTTCTCATCATTTGAGAGACTCGATGGGGGTGTTGTGGTCATGGGAAATGATCAATCCTGTGGCGTTCGTGGGATAGGTACTGTGAGGATTCGGATGCATGATGGAGTAGTCCGTGAGTTGAAGGAGGTGAGATTCGTTCCTCAACTTAAGAAGAATCTTATCTCAGTTGGGGCTTTGGAGGCGAAGGGATTCAAGGTGACCTTTGAGGATGCTGTAGCGAAGGTTACTAAGGGATCTTTGGTGGTGATGAAGGGAGTCCACAGTCATAATTTATACTATCTGAAGGGGAGCACCGAGATTGGCCAGGTGGCTTCGGCGATTTCAGAGGTGGACATGAGCAGACTTTGGCATTACAGGCTAGAGCATACAGGTGAAAAGTCACTGCAGGCATTGTGCAAGCAGGGGCTTTTGAAGGGAGTCAAGAGTGGTAAAGTGGAATTCTGTGAGCACTGTGTACTTGGCAAGAAGACAAAGGTGAAGTTCGGGACGGCCATTCATAAGACGAGGGGCATCTTGGACTACGTGTACACAGATGTTTGGGGTCCCACCAAGACGGCATCACTTGGTGGTCGGTATTGGTTCGTCACGTTCGTTGATGACTATTCTAGGCGATGTTGGGTGTACACCATGAAGCATAAGAGTGAAGTCCTAGATTTGTTTGTGGAGTGGAAGAAGAGGTTGGAACTGCAGACTGGGAGAAAGATCAAGACGTTGCGATCTGACAATGGCGACGAGTATACTTCAGACCCCTTTCAGCAGCTATGTCGAGACGAGGGTATAGAGAGGCACTTCACAGTTAGTCATACACCGCAGCAGAATGGGGTGGTAGAGAGGTTAAATCAGTCTTTGCTGGAGAAGATTCGATATTTATTGGCGCATAGTGGTTTGGAGAAGATCTTTTGGGCTGGGGCACTTTCTTATGCGAGCCACCTCATTAATAGGCTGCCTTCATCTGCGATTGAGGGGAAGACCCCTATGGAGATGTGGTCGGGAGAGACAGCACATGACTATGACCAGCTTAAGGTATTTGGTTGCCCTGCATATTATCATGTTAGAACTGATAAGTTGGAACCTCGAGCTAGGAAGGCCATATTTGTAGGATTCAAGCGTGGTGTCAAGGGATACAAGCTTTGGGATCCAGTTGATAGGAAGATTGTGCTGAGTAGGGACGTCACATTCGATGAGGCTTCTATCTTGAAGCTTCCCAGCTCTCATCAGGTGGAGAGCGACCCGACGGAGGAGATATCGCAGGTGGTGGAGATTGATGCAGCTCCACAGAGTCTAGATAGTGCAGTATCCATTAGAGTGCCGACTGAGGTGACGCCAGGCGAGCACGACAGTGATGCAGAGGATACGTGTACTCATGAGCAGGATCAGGGACCGACGGCTCAAGTTCAGGATTCTATTGCGGTTCGGAGACAGAGGAGAGACATACGGGTGCCAGCACGGTATGCCGACTCAGTTGCATATGCACTTTCGGTAGAGAGTATCGATGAGATGGTGCCTACTACTTTCAGAAAGGCCGAGCAGAGTTCGGAGGCTGATTCGTGGTAGGTGGCTATGCAGGAGGAGATGGAGTCTCTTCACAAGAACGATACATGGGAGCTTGTTGAGCTTCCAAAGGGGCGGAAGACGATTGGGTGTAAGTGGGTGTACACAAAGAAGGAGGGCATTAAGGGCCCTCCAGTGAGATTCAAGGCTAGGTTGGTTGCGAAGGACTATGCACAGGAGGAAGGTATTGATTACAATGAGGTTTTCTCTCCGGTGGTGAAGCACTCTTCAATTCAGATTTTGCTAGCTTTGGTGGCACAGTATGGTTTGGAGTTAGATCAGTTGGATGTGAAGACGACATTTCTTCATGGTGATCTTGATGAAGAAATATATATGACTCAGCCATTGGGATTCCGAGCTGCAGGGAAAGATAAGTTGGTTTGCAGGTTAAAGAAATCGCTATACGGTTTGAAGCAGTCTCCTCGACAGTGGTATATGCGATTCGATGGTTTTATGCTTGGTCATTCGACACTCGGAGCCAGTTTGATCCTTGCGCGTATTTTCACAAGTTGAGAGGAGGTGCGTACATTTATTTGTTGCTTTATGTCGATGACATGTTAGTTGCCTCTAGATCCAGGTCAGCTATAGATGAGTTGAAAGTTCAGCTTTCGAATGAGTTTGAGATGAAGGACTTGGGTGAGGCGAAGCACATTTTAGGGATGGAGATCGGCAAAGACAAGAAGAAGGGCAGGATTTGTTTGACACAGGTGGCTTATTTAAAGAAGGTTCTACAGGGATTCCATGTTAGCATGGATACGAAGCCAGTTGGTGTACCGTTAGGAGCCTATTTGAAGCTTTCAGCTAGCCTTTCACCAAAGTCAGTTAAAGACCGTGAGTTGATGTCGAAGACTCTATATGCGAGCGCAGTTGGGAGCTTAATGTACGTGATGGTATGTACGAGGCCAGATTTGTCACAGGCGGTGAGCATGGTGTCGAGATACATGCACGATCCAGGAGTTGGTCATTGGGGTGCCGTGAGATGGATTTTGAGGTACATTCTAGGTACGCTCAATGTTGGTTTGGTTTATGAGCGGGACACTACAGGTGGGTAGCTATGCATTGGCTATGTTGATTCGGATTATGCCGGGGATTTGGATAAGCGCCGGTCTACTACGGGGTATGTGTTCACTTTGACCTGTGCGCCGGTGTGTTGGAGATGCACCTTATAGTCAACGGTGGCTTTGTCTACGACGGAGGCACAGTATATAACAGTTACAGAGGCTGTGAAGGAGGCTATTTGGCTTCGAGGATTTTTGAAAGAACTTGGTATATCACAGCGATCCGTCACTATTCATTGTGATAGCATGAGTGCTATATATTTGGTAAAAAATCAGGTTTTTCATGCGAGGACGAAGCACATTGACGTTCGTTATCACTTCATTCGGGATGTTCTTGAAGATGGCGATGTGGAGATTGTGAAGGTCCACACGAAGGATAATCCAGCGGATATGCTCACAAATGTGGTTCCAAGCAACAAGTTTGATCATTGCAGAAACTTGTTGCATATTTGTAATTGTTGAGGCCGTTGGCGGCCATTTGGATGAACTACGGGCGGCTTGATCCCTTGGGAGAGGGTGTACGTAGGCAACCATGGTGGTGCAGCCGTATTTGGAGAGACGACACAGTGATGCTCTTGGTTTGGTGTCGGCTCAGTTTTGGTAAAATTCGCCGAGGTGGAGAATTGTGGAAGAATCAGAAAAACCAGATTTTCTGGCATAAGTCGACTCATGCACAGAGGGTAAGTCGACTTATGGTAAGTCGACTTGTCAGTGTGCACAAGTCGACTTACGAACTGCACTGGAATTATGAATTTTTTCTCTACCAAGTCGACTTATCCAACCTGATAAGTCGACTTATGAAGTGTGCTCCAGTTGCTATTTTTCTCTCTGCCAAGTCGACTTATACACTCTGTTAAGTCGACTTATGACGGGTATTTTGCATAATCAGGTTTCCTGTTTGCAGTCTGATTGGGTTTTTGTTTTGATATAAATAGGGAAACGATTTGTTAGGGTTTTTTAATCAGAGATTGAGGAATCTTTTGAGCATTGTGAGAGGGAGATATTGTGAGCAAGGTGAGATCTTTGGTTGAGGGTTCACTACCAAATAATGGGCCTACGGGAACGGTTTATAACCATCCCGCTAGACACTAAAACCGTCCTCATAGGCCTAAGAGAACGGTTACTCATCCGATACCTTTGCTGCCGTAGTGTTTGGTCTAAGGGGACGGTTCATGATCCAAGTGGCGCGGTTCTTGAATTGTTCCCATAGACAACATTTGGGGACAGTTTAACTATGGGGACGGTTCATATTTTTGCAGATGGTGACGGTTATTTGGCAACGGAAACGGTTATATTTTTAAGCTATCGTGACGCTTACACACCAAGCGAGACGGTTTCGACTTTGACTTAGGAGAACGGTTTTTTTGTCTATGGGAACGATTTTGCTTGTGATCTATAGGGACGGTTTTTATACCAAAGGAGACGGTTGTATTTTTCAAATAGCAATGGGGACGGTTTTCAGCTATTAGGATAAGGGAACGGTTATATATAGCAAAGGGGACAGTTATCAATTTTGACCGATCAAAGCAAATCATCCAGATATCACACATTTTATAGACCTGCGGTTTCAAAATTAAAAAAGAACAAAACAAAACAAAAACTCCAAGATTTATATCTAATCATGTCACAAACAAAGAAATGAAACTCCAAATTTTACAAGCAAACAACTAAACATAAGGAACAATTCATTAGTTCATTACAATGGCTTTAGTACAAGTTTTTTCTTTTGTCCAAAGTACATGACTAAAATTCATCTTTCATTAAAACAAAATGTGTCCTCTGTTTAACTAAAAGGTCTCCATTGGTATACATAATTTGTAAATTGTCAGATAGAGCTAATCCCACAATAAGTGAAAAGCATGTACGCACGGATTAACCTGTTTAACCACCATCAATTTTCCTACATAAATTTAGATAAAAAGATACATCAGAATGCATGACTCAGTGCATAAAAGATACACAGGCAAATAAAAGATTAAATAAAACATGAGCTCGCACAAATAAAAGATTAAATAAAAGATACATCAGAATGCATGACTCAGTGCACAAAAGAAAATCAATATCAATGTGAAGGGAGAGTATCAACACTGACAAGGATTTAATGAGCTCACATGACAGCAGTACACAATTTCAGAAAATTTTGAAGCAAATCAATGTAAATACCAAATCAAATGAAATCTAATACAATGTGTTAAATTATGGCAACATGCAACTCATATACAAGCTTATGCACATAATTCTCTCCCTATTTTTAAAAAAATTTGCTAGAATCCTGCTTGTTTTTTCTGATAATCAAACATGTAATGTATATGATCAAAAGATTTTGATTGCTTTCTCAAAAAACAAATAGCACAGAACCTGGCATATTTCTTCATAAACACACTCATTGTCCATAAAGCTTCTACTTAACACAAATACATACATATACCATGATATTGACATTGTTTCTTAGATACATATACCAAGACAAAAATCCATATAGTGACACAAAAACATTTTTCACACACATAACAAAAAAAAGTTTCCTTATGCTAATCTTTATCATCATCCTTTTGTTTTGCTAGTTGATCATCAATAGTCATGACACAAGTACAAAAAACGCACAAACATATACAATGTGTTAAATTATGGCAACATGCAAGTAATATTTGGTTTGGTTAGCATTTATATTTCAAATTCTTACCTTTAATATAGCAGTGATCAGTGCTACGAAATGTGATGCAGTAGGCAGTGGTTGAGTGGAACTCACGAGCTTCCTAGAGGTGATTTTGGTTAGCAATCATGTCTTTGTTTGGTTCCTGTTCATTCAAAAAACATTTATACATAAATTTGGGAATAACCAAATACAAAAAGAAGGTACACAATTAACAAAATACTAGTAAAAAACGGGAAGACAGCCCCATTTTCGTGCAAACCTGAAGCTTTAGACAACCCCATTTTCGTGCATAATATCATGATTTCAAAATTGTAAGAAAGCTAAATTTTAATGATGTCTACTGTATCTGCATATGATTGGGCTTACAAAACCAACTTCATGCACTGCTTATATTTAGGGAGTGGATATCAGGTTCAATATGGACAAAGTATACACTAGAATGTGCGTTTGTCCACAACATGAGTGAGATTATTTCCCTAATTTTTCTTAATCCTATATGTAGATCAAAAAATGTGTAGCATTGGCATGTTCGGTAAGTACTTTTTATTTTGCTTGTTAGGGGGTGTTTGTTTCAAATCCTATAATTTTAGGATATAGATTTCACCATGAGATTTGAAATCCATTGGTATTTTGTTATGAGTTGGGATTCCTAAAACTTTGTTTGTTTCATCAATATTTTAGGATTTGGAATGCTATAATTTGTAAATTTGTTTGTTTCAAACTCAAATTGTAGCATTTCAAATTTTAGAATTTGAAATCCAAAATATCTTTGTGGGCACTTTGAAGAATCAAAAAATTCATTAACAAAATATCTTTGTGGGCACTTTGAAATAAATTTACCCTCTAATGAATATCAGTTGCGAGCCTCCTAACCCGAGTAAGCTTTGCTATCCCTGCATGATCAATAGAACTTCAACACTGAATTTAAAAGATGAGATTACCAATAAAATTGAAGTAACCAAACCACAGATAACAGGTTTATGGGGCAAGTAACAAACCTGTAGGGAATGTGCCCAAGGTGTTCCACAAGTGTCTAAAGTTATAGAGAAAGAAGATATAGATATATAAGTTAGAAGCATCAACAAGTTATGTCCTTCAAAATACACTAGGAGTGACTGAAGCAAAGAAAAGTTGACATACATACCACAGGTGAATACACGCCGATAGCAATGTACTCAAAGACATGGTTGGCAAAAGTAGTGAAATATGCACTTGACATGGTTAGTAACAAGCATGCTCACAAGCCATCAAACATGCTCAAAGCTCAATCTGAAACAAACATGCTCAGTAACAAGCTCACAAGCAACCATTAGAAAACTCATAATAGGACCAAGGTAGGGGCTCAGATATAGGTATTAAAATTGAATACATGGATTGCCTCATCTAACAATGATATTGCAATGTAGGTTGCAATCACATGAATGGATTGTCTCACCTAACATTGTAAATGCAATGTAGGTTGCAATCACATGAATGCATTGCCTCACCTAACATTGTAAATGCAATGTAGGTTGCATTCTTATCCTAGATTGCCCTACCTAAACATAGCAAAACATTGTAGATTGCATTCTCTTAACTAAGACCATCATCATTGCCCACTTTGAATAATACAAAATAGCCATACCAATACATATCGTGCAATGTAGGTTGCTATCAAGTATCATATCCAACCATATTTATATAAACCTACAAAAGAACCATAGTTATTCATCAAAAACATCAAAAACATCAAAAACAAAGCTTATCGAAGACTGAAAAAACTACATACGGAATAGTATTCATTTCCACAAGTTAAAATGTTATAATCTCCAAGATGATAATTTTGACTTGTAAATTCTCAGCTACATTTGAAAGGAAAACAAAAAGCTCCACACCTCATAATTATTAGCTAAATTACGTATCGTAAAGTTGCATAGGGAAAAACCCAATAGGGAAAAACTCAAGCACCTTATACAGGCAGAACTCAAGTAGCTTATACAGTCATACTTACAGGTTACAAGAAAGGAACCTACATGTGCACAAGAAAGGAGTATGCCCTTTTTTCTTATTTAAAAAATAAATTAACTGATTAAATGACAGGAACAGACACATTTGTCTCAAAAGATGTAGAGTAGCTCAAATAATAAGTATATGGTTATTTACTAAAGTATTGCCCTAGAATAAAACTTTCATTTGCAATCAAGCAATCAAGCTATAACGAAGCTACTGTCTCATTGCAAACCAACAGACAAATACAAACAGAAATACATAATTAACCGTTCATATATCTAAACAAGAACCAAAATAAAAACAATATAATGGTTTGAAAATGACTTGCATATGGATAATATTTTGCTCCTTTTATTTCACTTTAGTTTCAACAAGACTAATTCCTAAAAAATATTTTCAAAACAAAAGATGAGATGCTACTTTTTCCTTATTTCTTATTCATCCCCACATCCAATCTATGATAATTTTGGCACAACGAAAAACTACGTGCAAGTAAAATGCATAATAAAAATATTCCTAAAAAATATTTTTATGCTTCCATGTTTATGTTTGTTCTCTGGTCATTCCAAGGACAAGATACATCAGAATGCATATGACTCAGGGCACAAATTTGAAGCATCATATATATATTGCTCTTAAGCATCATATATATATTGCTCTTATTTCTTATTCATCACAGAAAACTCCACACCTCATAATTATTAGCTAGACATCCTAAACACATGGGAACATGCCCACCTTAGACACATCAAGCTATGTTACTCTTAAGCAATTGCTGAATATACTTGTATTTTTTTAGCTGAATAGCATATATCAATGTAGACCTAGTAACCGGACTACCAATAAAATAAGCCAAATATGGAAAAAGTGTAATATATATCATACTTAATAATTTTGAAAGATAGGCAGTTGGAAAAGTTAACAACATCGCTAATAATGTCAGTGATCACTACAGGTTAAACATAAGGCAGAATAAGAATCAAAGACATGAACTCCAGGAAAAATAGCTAACAACTTCAAAGCTACAAATTCCTACCTCTAAAATGAAGTAAAAGAAACAGACCCAAATGCTAGAGAATTAGCAATGAGAATTGCTAATGTTTAATTTCAGCCCGTACTAGGTTTATCTAAATCCTCTCTAACTAAATTAAGACCATGATAATCACCTCAACTTCATGTCAATCGTGATAATAAATATTTGACTGAAAAAACCTTAATCCTTCAACATATAACATGCAAAAAGAAACAGCTATTGGTATGCAATCATTCAATATTATGTTACGCAATCAACAAACTACATCGAGTATGACGAGTAGTAATCATACGAAGACAAACTTGGACAACTTTCAAATACGGACCCAAAAGAATCATAAAATTGATGAGGATCATCACTTGAAGCAATAACATAAGCCCAATACTTTAGCAGAGATCAAGCTTCCTTGTTACCAAAATGAAAAAAGATCAATCTTCTGCAATCACTTGAACTTAATAACGCTTGCCATGATGTGTTATTCTAAAAGGATATGCGTCAATCCCATAATGTAACAATATATCGAGACTATTTCTATAATAAATATTTCCTCCAGGCCCTAACAATTAGTTTTCTACGAATTGGATCCATGAAAGGCAATTCTAACCAAGGCATACTTCCGAATTGAAATCCTCTTCGAACAATTCCTCATTATCATCATAATCTTTAGTAAAATGAAGATTATCATCACAACCTCAAAATTTTCACCTTTCTTTTAATTTATGATAAATGTCAATAAGCTTCAATTTCCAGAACTTGGTACTGTGATAATTTCTTTTGTAAAAGCATAAGGTCAGCACCTTTTTTCTTCCAGTTGAGAACTCGGTACCTTGCAACACAAACACACACAGATAGACACCAAAAATAATTAAACAAATAAATCTCTTTTAGCTAACCAATATTTCCTCTAAGGATATAAAAAAGTAGATCTTACCCTTTCCTTTGTGTTTGAAATCGCGTAGTCGCGAGAGGAAGAGGATAAGATAGATCACCTCAATGTTTTTTCTTGGCTGATTTCTCTTTCCTCCCTTCAGAGGCTCTTTAACTTTTTCCATGGTGAAAGGATACCAGTCTTCTCCAAACATTGTGAAAAATCGATCTGTATGTTCTCTCAATACGATCCCTCGTTTATCTATGATGGCACAACTGATGCTAGACATTATTGGAGATATATACTATAAAGTGAAGAAACATAGTATATTTTCTCACATTATAAAACTATTTATGCAGAGAGAAATCGAACTGTCCATGGTTCATGCAAAGAAACATGTAAATGTAATAACTATTAATTTTATGATGATGCTACTTTTTTGGAAATCCTGCTTGGGAGGCATTGAAGTTGACATATTCTAAAAGATTTCAACTTATTAAAAGTGTGTTGATGGGAAAACAAACTTTCTGTTCCAGTGCACATATATTATGCCAAAAAAATTCTCCATACTGCGGATGAATTGTGCAGAAGATTTCTCTGGGTGGAGCTCATGAATATAAATAATAATTATAATTAAAAACATATACTAATTCAAATTTGGGGATTAACCATGTCCACTAAAGATGTAGAATTTTCAACCGCTTTCAATAATCAACCGAGACAACAAAGCCCTAATTTGTAAAATCAAATAAAATTTTCATTAAATAGAGAAAAAAGGAAAAACTGAAACCCTAGGTTTGATGATTGAAAAGGAGAGAGATAAGTACCCAAAATCACAGGATGCTAGAGAAGGGATGGCGACGAGAGGCGCGGTGAACGGGGGAGGCGTGACGGACGGGGGAGGCGCGATGGACGAAGTCGAGGTGGCCGGCGATGGACGGAGGAGTCCATGAGAGGAGAGGCATGGCAGACGGGGGAGTCGACGAGAGGAGAGGCGCGACGGATGGTAGATGCGCGGGTGAGAAAACCCTAGAACTCAGCGATGAAGAAGAATGTTAAAGAGCAGTTGTATATGATGAGATGAAGAGCGGTCCTATGTGTATGAGAGTATGAGAGAAACAAAATAAATCCTCTTTTGTTAAAAAAGTCAACATAAGCCCTTTAATAAAACCGTCCCTTTAGCCCAATACAGGCTTTTTTTGCAAGTCTAATTCAAGCCCAACGCTTTATTTTAAAGCGTTGTCTTAGAATCTCTCGTGACGGTTGGAACCGTCACACAACCGTTCCCTTAGGAGGCAAAGGGGACGGTTTTAAACCGTCCCCACAGAACCGTCCCCTTATATCTATTTTGTGGTAGTGGTTACTTTGAGGGAATTTGTGTGATTGTAATCCTTTGTACTCTCCTTGATTTAGTGAAATCTTCCCATCCTCTCCTCGTGGACGTAGGCAAGTTGCCGAACCACGTATATCTCTGTGTTTGGTTTGATTTGTCGTAATTGGCTTGGTTTGTGTGAGTGTGTGGTTCTCTTCTACTCGTGATCACAGGTTCGTTGTGTGTGCGTGCAACGCTTCCGTATATAGGCGCGACAGTATATATATATATATATATATGTGTGTGTACATATGTGTATATATATGTTTGTGCATATATATGTATATAAATGTGTATATATATGTGTGTGTATATAACACACATATATATACACACACGTATACACACACATATGTGTGTATATATACACATATATATGTATATATGTGTATGTGTACATGTGTGTATATATGTGTGTGTATATAACACACACATATAGACACACACGTACACGCGCGCGCGCACAAGATCAAGACACAAATGGATGCCAATCACAGACCCATAGACCTAACGAGCTTCAAGCAAGTACTACATACTCTCAAAGTTATATCCAAACCTTGTTTTACAAATATTTATATAATTCTACAAGGATGGAGAAGTTATAATTCTGCTAGAACAAATTCCCCGATTTTTTTTCTCTGAAACTTGGCCTTCAGACAAAGAATTCAAATAGGATTCGACATCTTAGTTGTATGTCCGAAATGCCGAAGAAAAACTAACTCTAGGATTTTTCAGACTTCTCAAAGACGTCTGTATAGTTCTCAATTAGCTGATTCCCGGTCATCAGTTGATTTCTCATCAGACGTCTGACGGAAATTCAAGACAAAATCCAAAAAAAAAACTACACCTTGGATTGTGTCCTATCAGGCACTGAGTAATGAGTGACAGCTTATTACTGTCACAGCGTTCACCTGAGGCTATGTCCGGCTTCCAATGCTGAGCAAATTCCAAGCAAGCATGAGCTTGCAAGTAGTAACTTACTTGGTCAATATGTCAACTAGATCATCGATTTTACCGTTCTTCGTTATAATCCCTTTTCAGTACAGATGAATTGGTAGTCATATCGATGCCTTTCATCTTTTAATGAAAGAGTTGAGCTTTCGCTAAATATGTACTATCATAGTATATTATAATTTGGTCTTAATATAGGCCGAGGGTTAGCACACAACAGAATAATACCTGATATCAACGAAAGAATGAGCAAAAGATAAAGAAGGAAAAAACCAACAAAACGCGGGGATTTAGCAAGATTAAATAAGCAATGCGATCACCTACTTTTAGAGTATAACCAAGGGTTCGGTCCACTTTAATAATCAACAAGGACTACATTCAATTCCTCAAACGCTAATCTTACCCCTCTTATGTAGTTTCTATTGTTCCCTTTGGATTGAATATTAGTGCATAGGTGTTGGTGTGACTCAAATATCCCAATCTGAGTGTCTCTTGAAGTTTGGAACTTTGCCCGTGAGCATGTTGAAGCAAAGTGCTGTTTAGGTACTAATTGGTGTTGAATTGGATATCTAGTTCTGTTGGATTTTTTTTACTTCACATGGGCTGCTGCAGCCGCCCATGTTTTGATTTAATTTTTCAAAAATGGTGGGGCTCACTAAAAAAAATTTGGATATGGGGCCCACATGCATAGTAAAATATATTATTTTATTAGTACATAGTATTTTTTCAAACGCTATAAATAGACCCCAAATCCTTAAGAAAAATTCATTCCAAAAACAACAATCAATATATACAGATATATATGTTGTAAAATAGCTAGTGCTCGTAGGAACAGTGCCTAGACCAAGAAGGTCTTATAGATCGAGGAGATCTTTGTCTTATAGATCGAGGAGATCTTTGCCTGATAGATCGAGAAGATCTTTGCCTTATAGATCGAGAAGATCTTGACGGTACTGGGTCGGTGCACACCAGAGTACTGGACTGTTATTCATGGAAGCAATTTGGTCTTGGGATTCTTGCACCGAAGTAGGATAAATAATGCTTTAAGCACAACGTTTTACAAACGCATAGCAGCTGAGTTGAAAAAATTTAAATTACTGCACTTTAGTTTTATGTTCAGTTTTTACGGTTATATATCTCTATTATTTTAGATTTAACCACAGGCGTCAACAATCTTAAAGCATTATTTTGATCTACCATGTATCCTGCGAAGACTCTTGGAGTGGACTGTCTTAAGTTAGAGAACTTTAACGGTTCCAACTTCAATGCATGGCATCGGAAAGTAATCTTCGGGATGCAATTCCTGAAAATATACTATATGGTTTCTGAGGAGAAACCTGACTCTAAAGAAGATTCTGAATCTGAAGCCTCTTGGGCTAGAGATGGTCACTTTTGCAGGAGTTATCTTCTTAACTACCTGGCCGATCATTTGGCAAATGCTTACACTAACAATCCTTCTGTAAATGAAATCTGGAATGCTCTGGAGGACCAGTACAAGAATGAGTAGAAGCTGTCCAAATCTCACCTCATTGACAAGTTTCTGGACTTGAAGTTTGAAGATGACACTGAGGTTTTGCCTCAAGTCAAAGAGCTTGAAAAGCTTGTTATGAAGCTGAAGGATGAAAAGATCAGTCTTTGTCAAATCTTCATCTCTGGTACAATTGTCAACAAGCTTCCTTCATCTTGGATGTCATTCTCCATTGACATTCAAAGAAGGAAAAGATAAGTGACTCTGTCTGATTTGAAGAGGTTCATTCGGATTGAGGATGAGACTCAGACTCGTACGAAGACTGAGTTCCTTGCTAAGCAGAAAGCGTTTGCTAACATGGTGGCTGCTAACTCTAAAAAGGATAATAATTCATCTTTCAACAAGAAGAAGAAGTTCTTTAACAAAAGGAAGAACCAGAATCCAAAGAACCTGAACCTTCAGAAGAAGGAGTTCAAGAAGGGCGGCAAATGCTTTAATTGTGGGAAACAATAACATTTTGCCAAGGACTACAAAGCACTAAAGAAAGAAACTACATACAATGTTAATCAAGTTGATAATTGTGTGGCTATGCTCTTTTAGGTAACAACTCCTAACAACATCTCTGGTTGGTGGTTAGATACATGTGCTACTTGTTATGTCTGCTTCAACAGAGATCTATTTTCTTCTTATGTTGCTACTAAAGAGACGTATCAATGGTTGATCATTCTGTGGTTCCTGTTCTTGGAACTAGGACTATGGTGCTGATTCTCTCTTCAGGGAAAACTCTCACATTGAAAAATGTGAAACATGTTCCATCAATTATCAAAAACTTAGTCTCTGAAAGTCTGCTATGTGATGCAGGTATGAGGCTGGATTTCCAAGGAGGTAAGGCTGTATTATCCTTTAAAAAATATATTTTGGCAATGCATATCGTACTAATGGTATGTATAAAATTAGTATTATTGCACCCAACTTGGTTATAAATAAAGTATCCTATTTTGCTTACTCCACCGCATTATGGCCTAATAGGCTAGGACATGTAAATTATAGAAAACTGTCTAGCATGGAGAAGTTAGGATTACTTCCAAAATATGAGGGTAACAAACCTGAGAAGTGTGAAGTTTGCGAGCAAGCGAAGCTGATGAGGAAGCCGTTTTCAAGTGTCACGAGGAGCACCAATCTGTTGGATCTAATTCACTCATATACTTGTGACTTCAAGAGCTTCGTCACTCGTGGCGGCAAGAAGTACTTTATTATATTCATTGACGACCATTCTCGCTTCTACCATGTTTACCTGTTAAAATCTAAAGATGAAGCCTTCAGCAAGTTTGTCGAGTTTCAGACTCGAGTGAAGAAGCAGCTTGGACTGTAGGTGAAAAAACTTAGGAGCGACAGAGGAGGAGAGTACCGATCTAAGGAGTCGAAAGCATACTTCAAGGAGCATGGAATTATTGCTGAAACTATTACTCCGTATTCTCCACAATCTAATAGGATTGTAGAAAGAAAGAATCGCACATTGACCGAGATGATGAATTTGATGCTAATCACATCTGGTCTTCCTACCTGCTATTGGGGAGAGGCTTTGCTGATAGCAAACTGGATTCTAAACAGAGTACCCTACTCCAAAACTGATAGTACTCCTCATTAGTTATGGTTAGGATATCCATACCCTTTGGATAATCTTAAAGTATGGGGGTATCTCGCATATGTTCGAATTTCAGATATCAGAAGGTCTAAGCTCGGACCAAAGGCTAACAAATGTGTGTTTTTTTGGCTTCGCTAAAGATAGCAATGCTTATAGGTTCCTAGACCTTAGAACCAACTCCATCATTAAAGCTCGGGATACAGAATTATTTGAGGATAAATTTATCAAACATAAAGGCTTATTGCTCAAAGATGTAGCAGAGAATGCTAGTACATCAGATGCACAAGAGGAGCCAGTCAATGTTGAAGGAGTTATCGAACCATCTTCCAAGCACGTCAGAAGACAGAAAGATTTTGGAGATGATTTCATCACCTATAATATGGAAGGAGATCCGTAGACTTTTTAAGAAGCAATGCAGTCAACAGACGTTCTTCTATAAAAAGAAGCTATAGATGATGAGATAGATTCATTGATCCAAAATCATACTTGGGAGCTAGTGGATGTACCTGAAGGTGCAAGGCCTATCAGTTGCAAGTGGATCTTCAAGAAGAAGCTCTGTCCTGATGGTACTATTGAAAAGTACAAAGTAAGACTGATGGAGAAAGGATTCTCTCAGAAAGAATGTATAGACTTCTTTGATATTTATGCACCAGTTTGCAGGATCACTACCATCAGAGTGCTTATCGCATGGACGGCGATTAAAAATTCGTCATACATCAGATAGATGTGAAGACTGCCTTTCTCAATGGAGATCTCACAGAAGAGATCTACATGGAGAAACCAGAAAGACTTGATGCTCCAGATGGTAAGGTTTATAAACTTGTTAATTCTTTATATCGACTTAAGCAGGCACCAAAACTCTGACATGAGAAGTTCGATAAGGTTGTTCGCAACAATGGGTATCAAGTCAGTGAATCTAACAAGTGCCTATACATCAAGGTCGCTGAAGGAAATGTGATGGTCATCTATCTCTATGTGGATGATATGCTCATCATTAGGAGTGATTTGAAGATAGTAATATCTACCCATAAAAAATTTTAGTACAGTTCAGCATGAAGGACCTTGGAACTGCGGATGTGATTCTCGGAATTAAAATTATATACTCTGAAGAGGGTATTAGATTATCCTAATCTCATTATGTCGAGAGCATGCTAAGGAAGTATGGCTACAACGACTTGCCAGAACTATCAGTGTCATACGATTACAACAAGAAGCTTCGACCGAACACTGGAAGACGAGTAGAGCAGCTAAGGTACTCAGATGAGCTGCACAAGGCCAGATATAGTAGTCGCTGTAGGAATGCTTAGTAGGTTCATAAGTAATCCTGGAAAGCTTCATTGGGATGCTGTCCAGAGATTAATGAGATACTTGAAAGTAACTACAGGTCTAGGCCTATTCTACACTGGATATCCGAGTATAATCGAAGGCTATTCAGATGCGAGCTGGTGCTCAGAACCAGATGAGTGCAGGTCTACTGGAGGTTTTGTCTTCACCATGGGTGGAGCTGTCGTCTCGTGGAAGTCTAAGAAGCAGACCATGATTACACAGTCATCGATGGAATCTGAGTTCTTCACACTTTGTGCTGTAGGAGATGAAGTTGAATGGCTCAATTGTTTTCTCCGAGACCTTCCATTGACAGAATTGTAAGGCGCAATTACTATCTATTATAATAATCAAGCGACGAGTACTGTGTCAGCAAACTCGATGTTCAATGGAAAGAAGCGGACCATTCATCTGAAGCATGGTTATTTGAGAGAGCTCATCTATCAAGGAGTCATCTCTATGATTGACGTCTGATCTTCAGAGAATGTGGCTGATCCTTTGACTAAGGGTCTGAAAAAAGACATAGTCAAAAAAACGTCTGCTGAAATGGGTCTCAAAGTTTTGTAAGTCTTACAAATACTTACCATTTATATCAAGTTTTTAGTTCAAAGCTTATGCTACTAATGATAATATATTTGGTTCAAAAGTCAAGTAAGATTTACAAAGTTTGGTGAGTCTTACAAATACTTACCATTTACATTTAGTTATTAGTTCAAAGCTTATGCTATTAATGACAAGATAAATGGTTCAAAAGTCAAGCAAGATTTACAAGTGAAAGGGTTCAAGTTTTCTTGGATTAGTCGGTGTCTAAGGTAAGGTTTGGGGATTGCGTAACGCGCTTCGCAAGGAACAATGTACTTATTTGATCTTTGATCTCCCTCTAGTACTATCCTTACATGGATGAACTAACCGGGTAAAACTTTGATCTTTTCACCTAGGATCCTATCATATAAATGGGATGACTGTTAAGCCTTAATGAGTCTAAAGCATTTTGGGTGTGGGGTGTTAGATAGGAAACACACCTAAAGAACTCACCTAGAATCCTATTATGAGAGAGGATGACTCTTAAGCCTTAATAAGTTTAAAGTATTTCGGATGCGGGATGTTTGATAAGAAACATGCCTAAAGAACTCACCTATGCATGGGTGGAGATTTGACTGTCTCCTATGATGTCTTGTGGAATGATACCTAGAGCCCTAGCAGAAACCAGGGCATGTACAAGGCCATGTGCAAAGACAAAGGCAAAGGCAAGGCAAAAGGCAAAGGCAAGTGTGGTTCAAAGTAAAAAACTACCACAGACAAGTTTGATCTTATGTGATCGCTGGATTTTTAGACATGTGCTGGTTCAAGTCTCTGCGACACCATGCATCTATCTTTTATTCAGTTAGTCTAAAGGGGATTCAAGTCCTTACGACATCTTCCTTATGCACAACGATTGAAATGACGGCATTGTTACACGACACTAGTTTATAAAAAAATTATGGGGGATTGTTGAATATTTTTTTTACTTCACATGGGATGTTGTAGCCGCTCATGTTTTGATTTAATTTTTTAAAAGTGGTGGGCCCCACCAAAGAAAATTTTGGACATGCACTAGTAGAAAAACGATCAACCTAGACGGAAATTTCCGTCTAGGTTGATTGAAATTCCGTCTAGATTAGGTCATCTAGACGGAATTCCGTCTAGTTTGGGTGGTTTATTTTACTTCCGTCTAGATTGACGCAAACTAGACGTAATTCCGTTTGGTTGATCAATCTAGACGGAAGCCAACCTAGACGGAGTAAAACTTCCGTCTAGGTTGACATACCAGACGGAATTCCGTCTGGTATGTCAACCTAGACGGAATTTCCGTCTAGATTGGTTTTTTACAATCTAGACGGAATTTCCATCTAGGTTGACTCAATCTAGACGGAATTCCGTCTAGATTGCTTTTTTGCAGGGAAAAAAATTAATTAAAAATTGTATTTCCCTGTACAATTACATTAATATTTGAATACATCCAGAAAATATTGTACACGCCACATTCAACCATCCAATCATAATCAAAATTCATAACAATTCCATTCAAAAACATCTATATAACCAAATCCAACACATTGTACAAATCCAACCATCCACTTCAAAATATACATCAATCAGTTCCGTCTAAAACACATCCAACAACATATATACTAACAATGCACATGACTAAGATATGATACACGACATGAATAAATGTAGTGTTATAACAAATATAACTGTTTATTGCATTAAAAATAAAAAAACCTCATCCATCGTCGTCGGCGGGGGTATCTCTATCCCGATTACGAGAACGGGTGTTGTTCCCTCCAATATCTCCACTCTGAATGTTTAATTGAATAATCATTATGTGGGGTTTGATAACATATTAGATAAAAATAAATTTATAAATATAAGAAAAAATAAGGTACCTGAGCACTACTCTGTCTAGCGCCGGAATTATCGCCAATCGAGCTAATGATCCGTATGACACCACCATACGCGCTATAAGGAATAGCACCGCCTAAATATTGTATAACATACCCCATGAGATCGTCCATCGAGTTCGCCGTCAGCGCAACTCTAGTCATCTCATTAGTCACCTGAATATGCAGCTCCGGGTCAATTTTGTCAATCAGATACGCAGAGATACGTGCGACAAATGGCATAGCCTGGAAACTGCTTGTGGTTGCTCTCGTCGATGTAGATGGTGTGGAGGATGCTGTGGACGATCTAATGCTTATACCAGGTGAAGCTCCGACACCATGCAGAGGATATCTTCCTCTCCTATTATTAGGGAGAAATAAATATTAAACTTTGCTCTCAAATTCAATAATGGTAAACAAATATAAATAGTATGTAGTATTCAAATTGATTCGATTTTTCACCATCCTTACCTATTATGACCCATCAGGTTCTGTGTGAGATTGATGTTCTCCTCTGCAGAAAGCATGTGAGGGTCTGGCTCGGTTTGCTCCTCCTCCTGCGAAATGTAGACAGATGCAGCCTCCTTGGATGCGGTCTCAAATCCCTCCTAAAGCACAAATTTATGGTTAATTCAAGATAATGACTATATTATTTGTGTTCTCGTTTCCTCGTAATGTTAACAAAATAGAATTAATAATACTACTCAAGATATGTACAAGTCTCACCACTAACTGGAGATTTGCCGTGATCTTATCCCGATTCCTCTCATCACCCCTATATTGTTCACGAAAAGTACCATATGCCGCTCTGGCCCTCAAGTGTATCGGCATTAATAATTTCCTCTGTCATATTATAAATTATGAGATTTCATAATCATACTAAACATTAAGATCTTTTAAATCTTTAAATGACATATACCGTATCTTGACAATAAACATCCTCCAGATTGGCGTAGGAGTGTGAGCCCAAGTGATGGTCATGCAGCTTCTTTCTTCTATTTTCTGACCCCTTCGTGGATTTATTCTTTTAAAAAAATTCTGTAAATATAAAATGAAATAATATCTTAAAATTATAAATATCAGTAATAACCCGAAACGCAGAACATCATACGCTTATTGTACACGGAGAACAATGAATAGGTGCTGCCAAAACTTTTAAGAATAAAAATATACAAAGTATACAAAGTTGGATGTATGCACTACTATATTCCTAACCCGTCCGAGAAGAACAGATCCAATAATTACGAATTTCAGTACCAATTTTTTATTCCTATAATATAAAATAAACGCTCATTTTTGGGAGAAAACTTCGTCTCCTACCCAAATCTGAGTCGTATATCATATATTATAAGTCCAAATAATTGGATGTAATTATTGGACGGAAGTCTAGGGATAACGTTATTTTTTTATTCACCTAAATTGGATTATAACACATTATAAAAATTTATAATGTGTTATATATCACTCTATTTTTTTAAAAAAATTTATTTCACATATTTTCACATCACAAACTTAAATAATCACACATACTTATAGCACGAATGAAACTTAAATGAGTTAGGATTTATAAGTGTTTAAACAAAATATGATTACTAGTGTTGTTCAAATGAATAACATGTAGTTAAGTTAGGGTTTTTAGAATTGAACTCGTTTATTTTTTTATCATAAATTAGGGTTTCTAAACTAAATTCAACAATAAATAATAATAATTTAAAAATTCTAAAGCTCGGTAGAAAAAACATACCTTTTAGGCAAATGAAAGAACGGACACTGTGCGGAGGGGGAGGGGCTGCCGAGAGGGGAGGGGGAGGGAAGGGGGGCTCGGGGGGTGGGGGGTGGTCGGGAGGGGGAGGGGGGAAGGGGCTGCCGAGGGGGAGGGGGGAAGGGATGAGGGGGCTGTCGAGGG
>BQKN01066092.1:255-36169 GCA_022839385.1 Asparagus kiusianus
CACTGGTTTTCGGCTTATTGGAGATCAACTTATATTTGGGAGAATTCCTATTGATGACAAGTTGGTTTTTTGGTTCGTTGCTTGGAGAGACCACTCTACAGGTGATGCTACAGAAGATGAATTCTTTCAAATACTGTGATTCTCGAAAAGAACTTAATCACTTACCAGCATGTTCATGACCTGGTTTAAAGTAGTAGTGCTGCCTCAATGGATCTTCTTTCAAGATTTTACCATTATCAATTATTTCTATGTTAATTGGTCCATAATTAGCGGATTGTAACATATGGGATATGGATTTGTTATTATTACACACGCGTGTATGCAGTATGTTGTACTTCTTAAGGACATACGATATATCAGAGTAAGAAAAAGAATGATACCGCTTATAATCCGCAAGATCCAAAAAAATTGAAAACAAGTAACAAACAGAAACATCATCAACTGCTGGAAGCTGATAGAATGATATCAAAATTACAGATTAACTCAGTACAGGCCTAATTATTCAGTTAAAAATAAGAAATCTCACATATAGTGGATTACATTACAATGAGACCACAGGATAGGATTTCCAACATTTATTACTGATTGGTTTGTGAGTTTTCTTCGAGTAGTTTGTCTAGTATTTTTCACTGCTAGTATATTTTATTTTGAGGAGGTAATTTTCATTATCTTGCTCAGTAGATGCCAGAAGCTTTAAGTTCTCAGCTTATATAAACATACAATATCTTGCATGATCGAAATCATAGTAAATATGAAAAAAATTTATGTTTCATGCCGAGAGAATTCATATGCAGAGAAGAGATGTTATGCTATCGGTTCATGCTCATTATGACATCTGTCTCTTAATGCCAAAAGACGGTATTTGCTATGTGTCACATATAAAAATTATTCTTCTGAATTTTATGATATGTAAAAGATATGTCCAACATGTATCCATCAATTATCCACCGCTGTTTGTTTTGTTTGAGCACTCATTTTTCTTTTTCAAATCAGTGCCTATGTATTATCAACCTGTTCAATATAAGAAGTTGAGGATCACCATATTGATGTATTTTCTCATGTCAATTTGATATAGTATTATTCATTTATTTTATAGTATACCATTCTGCACCCTTGTTATTCATGATATATGTATCTGAAACAGATTTATGAATTATGGCAGATTCAGAAGTTGAAAAGATTCCTGAAAACATCCGGGACCTCAGTCTAGAGCTTCTAAAGGAGTTCCCTACAAAAGTGATTGAAATGGTGAAAGATTGCGATCTTGATTCACTAAGCTTTACACACATCAGACACCGAGCTCCCTGGAACTTTCTTTTGCAAAACCTTTATAGAGGCACAATGACAGTTGCCGGTGACGCAATGCACGTGATGGGTCCTTTTCTTGCTCAAGATGGTTCTTCTGGCCTTGAGGATGCGATCGTGCTAGGGAGATGCTTGTCTCGTGAGCTACAATTAGGTTCGAAGAACAAAATTGATGACCATGAGTTCAAGAAGAGATCTGAAGTCGCACTTAAAAGCTACGTGAAGGAAAGAAGGCTTAGGGTATTGAGGTTGTCGATTCAGTCGTATATTGTAGGCTCGATCGTAGCTACCTCCTCTTGGGGTAAGAGATTTTTGTGTATTGTCATCTTGGTTACTTTTTTTGGTGGCATGTCTCTCAGCCACACCCGCTACAATTGTGGCCCTCTCTAAGAGGAAACAAAAATGTTGTGTTCTTTGGCTTTGTGTTGTTCTTTCCTACGTACATGATGTGTTGAAACTTAAAATGATATTCAGTGATGTTGGTAAAAACTTCAATATTCTTATGTTGCTAATCAGCTCAATGTAGGAATTTTCTGTGTACAGGTTAAGAAAGATGCGATTCTCGAAAGCGTTTATAGCAATCAGAAAAATTCTAATTTATCGTTCGGAATGAAAACATGATTTGTATCCATTTGATCATTCACCTGAGGATATACTGGACACTTGGTTCGGTGAGCATTATTTCAATTTTTTCTTGAAGAATATGATTTATTATTATCTCCGTGTGGCTAGAAAAATTAACAATTTGTTCTTTTTGATCTGAGAATGTGAGATATGGTAGTGAACCGAGAAATACACGTAGATAACCTGCGTCTATGCTAATTTTGTCAGGTACAGGCTTGATAACCGTTGCAAAGAATAAAAGGCCTATTTATTTGCAGGTAAGTAGTCATGAAGCAGCTGAATTAGAGGAATTAGAGGTTACTTCTACCACTTCCGATCAAAAAATGTGTTTGTTTCTCTTGAAATGCTACTTTCGGTACTTTCCTAAATGATGACGTGACTTATGTTTGACATTCTTACTTTTTGAATTTTTTTCGATCCCTTACAGTTCAGAAGTATCTCAGAAGTAGCTAAAATCTACACAAATTTAGGAGCAAAATCAGTTTTTTTATTATATGGAAAATTTTCATTCTAAATAAAATCTTCAAAAATCCTCTCCCTCTTCCTACTTCCAAAACTTTGTGAAACAAAAAAAAAAAGGAATGAAGATGATGTTGCGCGTCTTGCGGAAGCGTGCTCGTACACCAAACGAGTCCGTAAGCCACGAGAGAAGAAAACCAAATCAAATCACGAGTACAATCCACCACAATACGTACACAAATTAAACCAAACCTAGAGATTTACGTGGTTCGGCAATTGCCTACGTCCACGGGGAGAGGATGAGGAGATTTTACTATATGGAGGAGAAATACAACGGGTTACAACTCATAAAATTACTCAAACATAACCCTAACCAAAGCTCTCAACTCCCTCACAATATCTCCCTCTCAAAGTGTTCAAAAGTCTCTCCTTTCTCTGATAAAATCCTCTGCACCCAACCCTAGAAACGTGTGTTTCTATTTATATCAAACAGTGCATCCAAAACCAACCAAGAAACCAAACTAGGCCCAAAGCCGCATCACGGCCGACCGGGCATGAGCCCGCGGTAAATCAGCCAGAGAGCTGAAAAACTCAACCTGTAATGTGCACGAATCAGGTCGACCGGGAAAGTCCCTGCGGTCGACCGGCGTGCAACCAAATCGCCAGCATCAATTTTCCTGTAATTCGCCAATTTCTCTGCAATTCTCTACCTCGGTAAAGTTTTTTCAAAACTGATCTGACACCAAATATGAGCACCACTGCGTCGTCTCACCAAATCCGGTTGCACCAATATGGTTGCCTACGTACCTCCTCTCCCAAGGGATCAAGCCGTCCGTAGTTCATCTAAATGGTCACGAATATGACCTCAACAATCACAAATTTGTAACAAGTTTCTACAATGATCAAACTTGTTGCTCAGAACCACCTTTATGAGCATATCCGTTGGATTATCTTTTATGTGGACCTTCACGAGCTCCACATCTCCATCTTCAAGAACATCTCGAACGAAGTGATAACGAACATCGATATGCTTCGTCCTTGTATGAAAGTCCTGATTCTTCGCCAAATAGATAGCACTCATCCTATCACAATAAATGATAACAGATCGCTATGAAACACCAAGATCCTCCAAAAGTTCTCGAAGCCAAATCACCTTCTTAACAGCCTCCGTCATCGCCATATACTCTGCCTCCGTCATCGACAAAGTCACCATAAACTATAAAGTGTATCTTCAACACACCAGCGCACAGGTCAAAGTAAACACATATCTCATAGTAGACCGGCGTTTATCTAAATCTCCAGCGTAATCCAAACCTACGTATCCAATACATAGCTACCCACCGCTAGTGTCCCGCTTAAAAACCAAACCAACGTTAAGAATACCTCGAATGTACCTCAAAATCCATCTCACAGCATCCCAATGACCCAGAACTGGGTCATGTATGTATCTCGAAACCATGCTCACTGCTTGTGACAAATCCAGCCTCGTACAAATCATGACGTACATCAAACTTCCAACTACGCTCGCATATGGAGTCTTTGACATCAACTCTCAATCTTTAATTGTCTTCGGTGAAAGGTTAGCTGAAAGCTTCAAATGGGCTCCCAATTGTACACTAACTGGCTTTATTTCCATGCTCACATTGAACCGTTGTAGAACCTTCTTCAAATAAGTCACATGTATCAAACAAATTTTTCCCTTGTCTCTATCTCTATCTATCTCCATCCCCAAAATGCGCTTCTCTTCACCCAAATCCTTCATCTCGAACTCGCTAGAAAGTTGAATCTTCAATCTATCGCGGATCTAGAATTAGAAGCAACTAACATGTCATCAACATAAAGTAATAAGTAAATGTACACACCTCCATTCAACTTGTGATAGTACACGCAAGGATCAAACTGGCTCCTAATGTATGAATGACTAATCATGAACTCATCGAATCGCTTATACCACTATTGAGGAGATTGCTTCAAACCATATAGCGATTTCTTCAATCTACAAACTAATTTATCCTTCCCTACAGCTCAGAATCCTAATGGCTAAGTCATATAGATTTTCTCATCAAGTTCACCATAAAGAAATATTGTTTTCACATCCAATTGATCTAATTCCAAACCATACTGTGCCACCAAAGCTAGCAAAATCCGAATTAAAGAATGCTTCACCACCGGAGAGAAAACCTCATTATAATCAATACATTCCTCCTGTGCATAGCTCTTAGCAACCAATCTAGATTTGAACCTCACGAGAGTGCCATTAATGCCCTCCTTCTTCATATACACCCACTTGTAACTAATAGCCTTCCGTCCCTTTGGAAGCTCGATAAACTCTCATGTGTCGTTTCTATGAAGAGACTCCATCTCCTCCTGCATAGTGTATACGGGAAAATTCGTAGTAAAAGAAATGAAAAAAAATTAATTTGTATTATCTTAAAATCGATTACAATTTGGATTCCGATTACAAAAGAGAGGAGAACGAATTTGATTCTCCCATTTGTTTAAAACTGGGTTCTTCTTGGTAGCGATGGAGTACCTCCTTCGATTGCTTGCGTCGAATTTGCTCTCCGTTGACGATCCGACCGTCTTTTATCTTGTGGGAACAATGAACTTCTATAGAAAGTTTGATGAATAACTCTTAACGAGTTTTAGAACTCTCAACGAGTTAGAACTCTGTGAAAAGAGTTGTTAGAACCGAAGATTCGGTTACTGGCCAAGCAGATTTTCTGTTGTTGGAGAAAACCTCCTAGATTTGATCTTCTGAATCCGATTCAAATCTTCTATCTCCAAAGAATTCGCCTCTATTCCCTCTCTGCTTCCGATGCTCCGTTCCAAAAAGCCAGCCCCCAACTCAGTTGAGTTTGTTGAGATTTATAGGTGGATAAGAGGTTATAACTGCCCTCTAAATCCGCTCCTAAGTGGGCGTGATTTCCTCAGATCATGAGGGAAAACAGTTCTGAAACCGTTCGACTCATGTTTAAATGAGTCAAACGCCCAATCTGGCGTTCAGAACCCTAACTCCGCGTTTTGGAATTGAGACGCGAGGTTGGGTGTTGACTGAAAAACGCGAGGGCCGCTCGCGTTCGGCTTGTTGTAGCTTGGAAACACGGGGGTCGCCTGCATTTCCAGAATTGTAACGCGGGGATGAATTCCGCGTTTTAGAAGGGGTTAGTTGATTTGTAACCTCTCCTATAGAGCGTTGCAAGGACCGTTGTTTAGTAATCCTAGCTTTAGCTGTTGTGGGGTGTGAAAATCGTCAGGTTGTAACTTTCACTGTAGATTGTGAAGACTGCTGAATAGAGTTTTTATCAGTTGTCGGAAGTGTCGTTGATTTGTAACTCTTCTCGCTCTATGTGAAAAGTCCTCCATTTGCAGTTTTTGTTTGTTGGCATGAAAACTATCTGATCGTAACTTTTCATTATTAGAGCTTGATGGGGATCAGCTATCCATTGTGATTTTTAGACAGCTTATACGAATATTTGCCCACAGCTCTCTACCAAGCAACTCACCAACTAAGTTCAACCTCTCATTTCTAAAATCATCACACTGCTCATCAGCAGCTCTAATAGTTGCTAATATAATATTAGTCATGTTGTTGTCACAGCCATCAAGATTAATCATCTCAAACATGAGGCTGTGTTTGCAACGATTGTAGAGTTGCAGATGCAGTGATTTGGAAATTACTTGTGTTTCGATTGTAAGGACAAATTCTTCTTCTTGATTTGAAGGAATCATTGCCTTGTAATCTCTTCTTGATCCATAGGGATACCCCTTGAAAGTCGTCTGATTGTAACTTTTATTGTTGGAACTTGATGGGGATCAGCTATCCATTGTGATTTTTAGACAGCCTACAGAACCCCCTCTAAAGTTTTTCAAAGTTCGTGGTTGACTGGGACGAATTTTTGGAATACTTTGGATTCTAAAATTTAATGGATTGATTGTTCACTCTGTCTGATTTGAAGACGTCGCGAACCTGGCTGTTGTAATGTTGAAATTGTGTTATCCCAAACCAGACAACGTAACTTTTGAGTCTTCAATGACTGTGAGCTTGGTCAAACAAACTAAATCCCAAGTCATTGTCAGACTCATCGACAGGCTCGTCCTTCTTCTCTACTTCCTTAGAGGTAGGAGCAATGACGTTCTTAGCAGATGCAACAGGAACAACGGCAACAGCAAGGACGTTCCTTTAGGTATTGACGAACATGTGATGCGCAACTGCAAGAGTTGGGTAAGAGAGAGTCAAGGACAGCGAAGCGGCCATAGAAACACCAGCTGCAAACTTGTCAACGAGGCCATCCTTCGTGAGGTTGAGCACCTCCGGGCTTAAGACAGATCCATTGTCATAGACAGAGAGAATCGTAAACCCATATGAGAATGGCTTCATCGTAAGTTTAGTCAGAAGGGTAGCCTCAGAGGAACCCATTTTATCTCCTTTCTTGATTAGCTCAATCGGGGTAATGAGTTGTGTGCCGCTTCTGACTTCATTGATCTTCGTTGGGATGTTAAGCCACTTAGAATAATGAGTTGCGCGTCAGATCGTGTCTTCATTAATCTTGGTGGGAATGTTAGGCCACTTAGAAGAATGAATTACGTGCCGAATCGTGGCATCTCAATCTTGGTTGGGAAGTTAAGCCCCTTAGAAGAATGAGTTATATGTCGGATCGAGCCAGATGATTTCAATGTTGTTAATTGTAATCTATCTGTACTCCTCCGATAGACTCCCCAGCGGAGTCGCCACCTTCTTCTCGGCTTTGGTCACCTTGATGATCACTGTTAGCTCTTCTTTTATTTATCTGGGGCTGTGCTGTAGCCTTGGTAGTCAAGAAACTGCTATTATAGCGGTCCAAATGCGTAGATAACTTCTGCATTTAAGGATTGAAACGCGTGGGTGAGATCTGTGTTTGAGAATTTGAACGCGTGGTTGAGCCTCGTGTTTGGAAGCTCAACCAACTCGATCGCTGAGATCGAGTTGGGGCGGGACTCTGGCCTAGAATCTCATTTCGATTTGACAGCTCACAGCTGTCTATAAATAGACCGCTGGGGGTCAAATCAAGAGTCATTCGACTCTTCTTGAAATTATAACGAAAATTTCGTTCTTATCTTTGACGAGAACTGTTCATCTTCCCCTTCGACTGAGATCCATGGCACCCAAGAAGAAGACGGTCTCTCGTCCTTCCAAGTCCGGCGTCGCCGCGGCTCAGGGTTTGGCGCTATCTGCGTCGACCGGTGGCGTTGCGGCTCAGGCAGGCATGCCGCCCCAACTTCCTTTGATCGGCGGTGAGTACGACCTCCGTGGTCATTAAACTTGCTGTGGTAAGTTTTGATCTTTGGATCAACAAGGAAACTCGTTTCAATAACGTGGGGCTGGACTCCGTCGTTTAGTATTTTCAACGAGGGGTTCGACCTATGTGTCTGAAATTTTTGATGCGAGGTTCGACCTACGCGTCTTAGATTTTTGACGCGAGGTTCGACCTACTCGTCTGAAATTTTTCAACGCGAGGCTCGAACTCCGCGTCTGAAATTTTTGATTCAAGGTTCGACCTACGCGTCTGGGATTTTTGATGCGAGGTTCGACCTACACGTCTGGGATTTCCAATGCGAGGTTTGACCTCCGCGTTTAAGATTTGCCTTTGCGTTGTCTAACTTTTTTCTTTGTTTTGCAGTGCGTCATACTAGTGAGCCTCTCCCTTTTCGCCATCATTTTAGGCATGAAGGTGGTGTGGATCTGAATATGACATTCAACCTGCGCCAAGAACTCCCAATTTTTCAAATTACAGAGAAGAGCCGTGTGGAACTAATCACCCAGGCTTCTCCTGAAAGTCTTAGGATATTGGTTACGGATGCTCGACTTGAGAACCTGAGCCGTAAACCGATAGTCAAACCTGGATTCCTCTTTGGGGATTTTGTTGACTTCGAGGCAGGTGTTGCTTATGATGGGGACTACAAGTGGCTGCGAAAAGTTGGAGATCGCAACCTTTTCTTGCCTAATATGGAGAGAATGTTCCCCATATCCTACTTTCAGTGCGCTTCCATCTCCAGGCGCATGGATTGGAACCTTGTTAAGGATCAGGATGGAGTTGTTCTCGAAACCCTGACTTTTCAAGGGGTCCGCACAGTTGGTTACAACAGACAGGTGACGGCCTTACGGCCAGGCCTGTTCGCTAAGGAGTACCCTGTCGGCGAAGTGGCCAGTCCGGCGAATACCTTTGTCAAGAAGTTTATGGGAAAGAAAGGAGAATTTCCCGCGTAAGGATTTAGAACTCCTGGCTGGGTTCATTCTCCGATGACAGGATGGTGGACCCAGATGACTAAGTTTATTTTGGAGGAATTGGAAGTACCTCTTACTCGAGCTGGCTTGAAGATTCCAGTACGGGCTACTAAATTCGGGATCGTCCAGAGCCATTTTCATTTCTTCTCCATACTAGAGAAGTATAATCTCGAGACTTGTACTTTCTTCACTCTGGTGGGGGAGTTAGGCTTCGCTATTCATGAGATGCACGAAGTCTCAGGTCTTCTTCTTGGGGATTTACCATACGAAGAATTTATTCTGGGATCAGCGGAACTTAAAATTTTAAAGAAGACCAGCCCTGAAATTTATTCCACCCTCTGGGAAGTCATGTGTCACTTCCATATTTGCATGCAACAGACAGGGGCTCGAGGAAGCGGCATCAAATAGGTGTCTTGGGCGGAGTATTTATTCCAGAACCTGACCAATAAAGGAGCTTCGGTGATCAGATTGTCTGCAAGCACTCTGGAGGAGGTCCAAGCCCGAATTGATGATGCTACCTCCCATTACACTAACGAGGCTAAGGAAGATGTTTTCCTGGCTTATACAGAGTTTGAAAGCTTCCACTATCAAGCTCTGATTATAATTTCTGACACGGCGTTGTTGGCTGGATTCTTGATGCTGTGGCTCAAGCGTTGCGTCGTTCTTACCAGGCCAATTGATGCTCTTGCTGTTGAGGTGATCTACCCAGCTGTTCTTTTGGCGCATGGCAGGCCTGTGAGCCTCCTTACTGCTATGGTGGCTTGCTTGCAGAATGAGCTGCGTGAGTTGGCTTTGGATTTTACTGATGTTACAGAGGTTGAGTCTGGGGGTAACAAGGTTTTCAAAACTCCCAATCCCAGGGTGCCATTGCCTTATACCTATCTGATGGCTTGGTGTGTGCTTTACTGCCCTCCCCTAATGAGTGCAGCCTCTCCCCCAGGAGACTCATTTACCCCGTTTGTGCAGCGACTAGAATCTGCAAAATGGGAGGGAGGTTATATGGTTAGGATTCGTCAAATCTTGTCGCGAGACACCCACTATCATATCTTCCGTTGTTTCCCTAATTTCGAAGGCGACGTCTATGGAGTAGAGTATCAGGACGTACCGGGTCCTAACGGATTCACCCAGCTGAGCAGGGGTGTTTTCCATTAACTTCTCTCTATCAGGCTAGACTACCTGATCTTCAGGCAAGGTGATAAGTGTTTCCTCGAACCTTACCAACCCTATAAGTTTGCCCGCCAATTTGGGTATGATCAGTTGTACGTTGGGAACCCTCAACCTCAGATCTCAGTTATGAGCAACTTATATGAAGGGGTCAGGGCTTAGTACTATTCTGTGGTAGGTTGTACCAGAGCAATCTTTAGGTTTCCCCACAAAACACCAAACTCCTACACTTCCATGAGCTTCTGCAACTGGTATTTTACCGCTTCTTAGACTCCTAATTACAACTTGAATACGTCTTGCCTGAAAGACATCAGGCATATGTATGCTTCGAGGAGGGGGTCAAAGACATCCCGCTTAAGAGGGATTGACAAGTTTCTATCCATTGAGAATCAGCCTGCTGGGCCAGAAGAGGAACAAGGAGCTAAGCCTGTTCCAGAGGAAGAACAACGAGTGGTTGATTCCCCTACAACAAGAGCAGTTGAGAAGAGAAAACTCTCAGCGGATGAAGCTGGCCAATACGATAAGCAGACCCGTCGAAAGCTGATGGTTGGGTCTCCTCCTCCTAAAGGTTAGCAGAAAGCAAAGTTGATGGCTGACGCTATCAGAGCTGCTGAAGATGAAGAAACAACATGAATCTTCAGTTGCAGGCCTGCCACATAGAACTAGGCTCCGTTCTCATTGCTCGGCCTTATCAAATGAAGCTTCTTCTCACCATCCCTCCGATGATGAAGGGAATGAATTGATGGCCACAGATGCAGAATCTGCTCCAGCAACAGACCCTCCTAGGGCTCCAGTGTTAGAATCCCAAGGCCATGAAGAGAACCCATCCCCTCCTCTCTCAGCATTAATGTCACAGGCTGGCGGTTTAAGTCCTAGCCCAACGACAGGACTTATGACTAAATCGGCTACTGGCGTAAGTCTTCCTAAGTCCTCAACTGCACGTGACGGTGAAGAGGAGGTGGATTATGAAGGCTTTTCGACTGACGAGTCAGGTGACGAAGATGGAGGGACTGAGGATGCTGAAGTTGGCCACGTGCCAGATGGTGGTGAAGATGATGAAGGACATGATTCCATGGATGACATCACCACTTTTGATGATGCTCCTAAGGCCCCATCTGATAAAGCATCTGGTTACACTCCTTTCTATCCCACCGGTAAGCTTGGTTTGTTTCGAATTCTTCCACATGCTTTTTCCGCATTCCGACCCTTTTTTTGCTCAGGTTCGCCTCCTCTCGAGACTACTACTGCTACTCCTTCGGAGCAAGATCCTGCGCAGGTGTCGGCTCCTCTACAAGAGCAACATTTACCTGGCTCACCTATGTCAACTGCTTCACCTGCAACATTGCCTGAAACTACTGTCGTGACTCCTCCTCCGGAACAACAGCTCGTGCCAGTGTCAGCTCCTTTGTAGGAGCAAATTTTGCGTGACTCCTCTGCGGTGGATACTTCACCGAAAGCATTAATGAAGATCTCATTCACCCCAACAGAGGTTGGGCCAAGCTCATCTCAGGCGAATGTATTGATGGCTTTGACCTCAAGGCCTTTGCAACTGAACATTTCAATTGCTTCTGCAGCTTTGGCACCTGGATCGCCTGCTAGTCATCATCTTGACGCACCAATCTCAGTGGCTAGAGGGGTGTCTCCGGCTGCGGTTTTCAGTCTTGCTGATGCACATGAATTCCTTCAAATCTCTTTAGTATATCTAAACAGCCTTGCGAAGGCGGTAGTTGAGTACATGGTGAATGGTCGAGGAACTTTGAACTCCTTCCGACCTCTTCTGGAGGCAGGCTTAAATGGAGTCAGGAGCATGGGCAACACTCAGTGGTTCGAGCGCTGTTCAGAGGTTATTCTTCGTTTGGAAGAGCAATTACAATGCTTCAAGGCATTGGGCCGTAAAGAACTTCAGTCGCAAATTATGTCAACTCTGGCTAATCTTTAGGTCATAGAAGTGGCTCGTCGGGAAGTAATAGAGCGGGACTTAGCTGAAAGAGAGCGTCAGATCACGGAGCTTCGCGAGCGTAACATTCAGAAGCGAGAGGAGTTAGAACGCTCAACTACTTCTATGAATTCGCTTCGTGACAGACTTGTTGAAGCTGAGGCCGAAGATCTGCGATTAAAGGCTGAACTTTCTCGTGAAGAAAACATTGTCAATATCCTTAGCACCCAGAATGCAAATGGTACTTTGGAGTATCATACGCAGGCTCAAGCCCTGGAACATGTCAGGAAGGAAGTGGCAACCATCATCATACCAAGTGAGGATGAACTCCAGGCAAAGGCTGAAACTGTGGTGCGAGCTAGTCACGAGGAGGAATTAGCTGAAGTCAAGACTCAACTCATCTCTTTTGATTTGATACGTGAGTGAATTTTGTCTTTGTAATGTTCTTTTGACAAGAACAAGTTTGTTTTGTGTCACTTTCTTTTAGCTCTTGAATAAACAAGTGATATTGGTCCCTCATTGTTTCTTACATTTGTCATGTTTTGATTTTAAGTAATAAATCACGAGAAACGCCCGAGGTGTATTCACGACTTAGCATAGATTTCCACAATAGCTCTGATTTAGAAAATTCTCTTTACTATCGTTTTAGGATAATTCTAGAAAATTCCAAACTGCTGGGGATAAATGTTTGATTATTCTCCCGGAACAGAGCTAAAGAGTAGAATTATTCCTGTGTTATTTTGGCTTTAAACACTGAAAGAAGTCTATGAGCGCCAGAGGTGTAATTTTAACTTGGCGTGGACTTTCTCATATAGTGAGATTTAAAACTTTTCCTTATTATCACTAGGGATAGTTCCGGAAAGTGCTTGGTCCACTAGGGATTTTATGAGAACACTTCTTATATAGCGAGATAAAAAGATTCAAATAAGGGGGTTTGAACTGTTAGAGGTGTGAGGTTAACATAACAGGAGAAGACGTTGCGATCGGATCAATTGTGAGGACTTATCGCTCTATTAGGGAGAATCGATAAGCTGATTTTTGTCAGAGGTGTAGTTTTAACGTGTCAGGAGAAATATTGCGATCAGGGCAATTTTGAGGACTTATCGCTCTATTGGAAGAATCGATAAGTTGATTTTGTCAGAGGTGTAATTTTAACGTGACAGGAGAAATATTACGATCAGGGCAATTTTGAGGACTTATCGCTCTATTGAGGAGAGTTGATAAGTTGGTTTTGTCAGAGGTGTAATTTTAACGTGACAGGAGAAATATTACGATCAGGAAAATTTTGAGGAGTCATCGCTCTATTGAGGAGAGTCGATAAGTTGGTTTTGTCAGAGGTGTAATTTTAACGTGACAGGAGAAATATTGCGATCAGGGCAATTTTGAGGACTTATCGCTCTATTGAGGAGAGTCGATAAGTTGGTTTTGTCAGAGGTGTAATTTTAACGTGACGGGAGAAATATTGCGATCAGGGCAATTTTGAGGACTTATTGCTCTATTAAGGAGAGTCGATAAGTTGGTTTTGTCAGAGGTGTAATTTTAACATGACATCTGTGGGAAAAATATATTATTTTTTTGTCTCGCTGGGGAGAATTGCTAAGTGCTTTATCATCAGAGCGATGAATTGTAATACTTGTGATTTGAACAAGGTTTTGGGGAATTTTATTACCCCATTGAAAACTGGTTATTTATTACTCTGCTGAGGAGAGCTAATAAATTGACAATGATCTGAATGATTTTGGAGACTTACCGTTCTATTAATGAGAATCAATAAGTGGATTCTGACAGAGGAGTTATAGCCGTACTGGTATTGATGCCAGCTAAACTTAAACTCTGTGGAGATGATGACTGTCTGGGGTATAATATTAACCTGATGGATATTAAATTCAAATGAGGAGATACAAAGGTTTAGTAGTACTCCATTAGAAGAATTCATGAACTTATAGCATAAGTGTCATGTTTGAGAGCCCAAGGATATATTCTTCATTTGGGAGAATTGTAACGCGAAGGTGACCTTCACGTTTGAGGTTTCAAAACGCGAGGTTAAAGGCCTTCGTAATACAGGCTTAGGCTTTGCATTTGGGAATTTGAACGCGGTTGTGAACTTCGCGTTTCGAAGATGGTTGGGATTCACTCCTAGAATCCTGTGCCATCTTAACAGCTTGACGGCTGTTATAAATAGACCTGAGTGGTCATGTCAAGGGTCACTTGACTCTTTTTATTTTCGGCTATTTCCAAGAATGAGAACTCTCGTTTGATTTCGGCGAGATCTCGTTCAACAGTGCTTCGTCTAATCGATTGTATCGATGGCGCCACGGAGAGTGGGTTCTAGCTCCAAGAAAGTCGCCGGAGCAACTTTTGAAATGTCGTCGGCTGAGGACGCCGGCGGTGTTCTTATTCCCGCAGGAACGTTACCGTCACCGTCGCCGTCGCATGGGCCTCCCTGTCGTGGTAAGTATTGACCGAAATAACTTGCCTTAACAAGTTTTCTGAAAACCCTGGATGGGTTCTTGACAACGAGGAAGATGACTCGTTTCTGCTCAATGAAAACGCGGAGTTGGAATTCCATGTGGGTCTCGACCCTCGCGTTTAAGTTTTTTTCAACACGAGGTTCGACTCTCGCGTTTGAGATTCTTGACACGAGGTTCAACCCCGCGTCTGAGATTTCTGACACGAGGCTCGACTCTCGCGTTTTAGATTCTGTATTTATGTCAACAGCTTGCTCTTAGCTACTAACCTCTGCTTTTGATTGTGCAGTGCTTCTTCCAAACGTGCCGCTTTCACAAGGGCATCATTTTGGATATATTGATGGTCCTGACACGAATGAAATCTTCAGTCTTCAGAGCAGAATTCCACTGTGTACTTTCCCCGACTCGGAGAGAACGGACATGATTAAATTCCCCCGATGTCCTACTCTCAGGATTTTGATTACTGACTTAGACATGGAGACTCCTATCGGTCGTGATCAGATTTCCAAACTAACGTTTGTATTCGGAGATCGTATACCAGTCGATGATCACCTCATACATGCAGAAGACTCAAAGCTGCTGCGGAGAGTTGATAATCGCTTCTTCTTCCTCCCAAACATGAAGAGGATGTACCCACTCTCCTATTTCTTGAATGCGAGCTGTCGCCGGGGTTTGACCTTTGACATAGTCAAGGAGAAAGAGAATGTGTCACTTGGATTTGGTCGGCGAGCTCGAACACAAATCAGGGGACAACTCAAGGGGTTGAGACCCGGCTTATTTGAGAAGAACGATCTGGTTCAGGAGATGCCACGTCCAACAAACATCTTTATTCGCTAATTCATTGCAACTCAGGGTGAATTCTCTACCCAGATGTTCAGATCTCCAGGATGGGTTTGTTCTGGAGAAGGAGGTTGGTGGACCCGTATGGTTGACTTCGTTCTTGAGGAGCTTAAGGAACCACTCGTCCAATCGGGTCTCACAGTTCTCGTGTTAGCTACTCGACGGGGGGTCGTGCAGAGTTATCACAATTTCTTCGCTATATTGGAGAAATATAACTCGGACAGCTGTACATTCTTCACACCTATAGGGGAGTTAGGTTTTGCTCTTCATGAGATGCAAGCAGTCTCGGGACTGCCATTTGCTAAAATGCCCTACGAAGAATTCATCCCTACCACAGAGGAACTCTCCCTGTTGAGGGCAGCACATCTTGAAATTTATGCTACTTTCTGGAAGTTGATGTGCCACTTCCATATATGTGCTCAAGTCTTTGGGATGCGTGGAGGGGGCATTATGCATACCACGTGGGCGGAATGCCTTTTTCAGAACTTAAACCGGAAAGATGTAGCCGTATCTCGTGTTGCAGCCATTTCTCCTAAGGATGCCAAAGCTCGAATTAAGGCTTCCAGTGCTACCTACAAGTCAGAGCATGCAGAGGATGATTTTGAGGCTGGTGTCGAATTTGAAAGTTTTCACCACCAAGCCACAGCTCCTATTTCTGACACGGTTCTTCTTACGGGCTTCTTCATGATTTGGTTGAAGCGGTGCGTAGTACCGTCGAAACCAGTTGAGGCAATACTAGCTGAGGTTGTGTATCCAGCTGTTTTGCTAGCACATAGGAGACCTGTGAGTCTCCTTACTTCTATGGTAGGTTGCATACAAAACGGCCTAAGGATGTTAACCTCAGAACTTCTCAGCGCTTCGGGAATTAAAGTTACTAAGTAGAAAACTAGGAATGCTCCTCAACCATGTATACCAGTGCCGTATACGTATTTAGTGGCCTGGTTCGTGTTACATTGCCCTTCGTTGATGACAGGAGTGTATGAGGGTGATGACGCTTATATTCCCTTCGTACAGAGATTGGAGTCGGCCACGTGGACTAATTCCTATATAGTCAAGGCTCGACAGCTTCTATCCCGGGAAAACAATTTCCGGATTTTCTGTTGTGCTCCTAATTTTGACGGAGCTGACATGGAGAATGCCCGTTTCATGGACTTGCTTTTTGAGGGCTCATCTTCTTTGGAAGAGGGCACATTTAGATGAATTCTTATGATCAGGTTGGGCTATCTGGTCTATTGCTTGCGGGAGAAGTGCATCATCGAGCCTTACACGCCTTCTAGATTTGCTAGACAGTTTGGATATGACCAGCTTTACGTTGGCGATCCTAACCCGGCGTTGGTTCAAATTGGGATTTATATAAGGGGGCCCACGCTTGGTATTTCTTCTCCGCCGGGGGAACCTACGCGCATTTTACATTACCCAATTCACCGCCTGGCTGCTCCACCGTTGTCAATTTTTGCAACTGGTTTGACGAGGCTTCTCAAATCCTTGGATATGATATTTACACTTCTTATATAAATGAGATTCGGGAATTGTATCATTCGAAAAGCGGTTCTACGAAGACTCGTCTAACGGGGATAGAAGAATATTTATCTTGTGAACAGGAAGCGACCGGAGCCGTTGAAGCCCCTAGGGATTCGCCCACCATAGAACCTTCTGAGGAAGAGGTTCCTATGGGGATCAAAGAGGGAACACCAATTGCTGATCCCCCCGAAGACAAGGTGGCTGAGGAGATACCTGCAGAAGCGCCTGTTTCTGAACCTCGTTCTTTGAGATCAGGTAAGAAGACTCTTTCTGCTACTGAAGAAGGCGAGTATGATAGGAGAATTTGTAAAGGAATACCTGTCATGGCCAAAAATTCAAAGAGGACCAAGTTAATGGGGGACGCGATGAAGTCTGCGCCCGTCGCGCGTTTGACTGGTAGGGAGGACGATATGCTTCGATCGATCTCTCCTATTCCTGAGGAAGTTGAAGCCGAGGAGACACTACCTGTTGAGGGTTCTGAATCTACTTCTCCTTCTTTTTCCCAAGACGAAAGTACGTACGAGGGCTCTTCTTCCGAAGTTGCTCCATTACCTGTTCAGGATGAACATATAGGTCCTATCTATCCAACCATTCCTCCTCCACGCTCAAGAGCTCTGAAGAAATTAATTGAAGAACTGGAATATTGGATACAGACGACTGTTAATATTGCCAGTGTTGGAGGAGCTTCTTTTGAAGATTGTGAACCCATCCTGACCAAGTGTTTGGACAAAATCAAGGATAAAGGGGATGCGTTATGGACTGAGCATTGTTAAGGGGGTATCACGATCTTGAAGGCAGAGTTGGCAGCTTTTGAGGAACTGTAGTGCACAAACTTGGACTCTGAAATAGAGCCGGCTCTTTCTTTAGCTACAATCTCGAAGGTGCATCATCGAGGGACCCTTCGCAGGGACTTATCTGATAAAAAGGCCCGTATAACAATCTTAAGGAAGCGACATTCTCAAGCATATGCTAACATTAAAAGTGTTTCTTCTAACATTCGCGCTATTGAAGAAGCTATTGCTCGATTAGAGGCCGAGTTGGACCAAAATAAAGCTCAACTGGCCCAATATGTGGATGTTAGAAAAGGACTTGAGCTCCAAAGCGATCAGATTTATACGGATTTCTGTCGTACGCTCCATGCGGCTGAAAGGATTCGCAAAGATATTGTTGCTGCTGCTCCTATTAAAGCAGAACTCAGAAGGGAGATTGAAGGATAGGTCCGAGCAGCCCACCAAAAGAAACTTTCTGCCTTCAAGTCTAGGTTGAAATCTCTTAGGTTGATGAAGCTCGATGTGTAGGTTTTGTACCCCCCCTTTTTTTGCTAAGGGATTTTATATTATTTTCATTTTGCTCATCATCACTTTGTACCCAAGTTAACAATGTTTGAATGAAAACGATATCATTTTGCCTTTCATCATCTCTTTTGTCGAATTCTATTTCAGGACAATAAAAAGTAATGCGAATGTTGTAAGTGTAGTGTAAAATCGAAACTCTCTTTATTACTACTTAGAATAATTCTAGAAAATTTCAGTCGTCAGAGGTGTAATGTTAACATGACGACATGCAAAATAGAAAAAAAATATTTATTCCTAAAATACACTACGCATCGACAACCCCCAGCTTGACTTGGCTGGAATTTACAAGAGAAAGAAGTGGGCTACATGATTTATGGAAAGTATCTTGTTTGTTGGAAAAATCGTAAAGAAGAGAATAAAGAAAATTTGACTTTGATTCCTTTGATCTCGTTTACAACTTGATTACAAAAGAGAAGAAAACGAATCTGGTTTTCTCCTTTGTTTAAAACTGGGTTCTTCTTGGTAGCGATGGAGTGCCTCCTTCGATTGCTTGCGTCGAATTTGCTCTCCGTTGACGATCTGACCGTCTCTTGTCTCGTGGGAACGATGAACTTCTGTGGGAAGTTTTATACGTAACTCTTTAATGAGTTTAAGGACTCTGAACGAGTTAAAACTCTGTAGATAGAGTTGTTAGAACCGAAAATTCGGTTAATGATCAAGCTATATTCTGTTGTTGAAGAATCTTTCCAGATTTGATCTTCTGAGATCGATTTAAAAATCCTATCTCCAAGGATTTCGCTGCTGCTGTTGAATCACCGAACCAGGGTGGTTGAGATTCTCCAGAATTCGATCTCTAGAGTCCAACTAGTCCGCCCTTAACTCAGTTGAGTTTGTTGAGTTTATATAGGGGGATAAGAGGTGTAACTGCCCTCTAAATCCGCTCCTACGTGGGCGTGATTTCCTCAGATCGTGGGAAACAGTTCTGAAACCGTTCGACTTGTGTTTGAACAAGTCAAACGCCCAATCTGGCGTTTAGAACCCAACTTCGTGTCTTAGAATTGTGACGCGAGGGTCGGTGTTAGCTGAACATTGATGAACACGAGGGTCGCTCGCGTTTTGATTTGTTCCTTGCTTGAAAACGCGGGGGTCGGTATGAGTTGAACCCTTATGAACGCGAGGGTCGCTCACGTTGAGTTGCGTCTTGGAAACGCGGGGGTCGCCTGCACTTCCATAATTATAACGCGGGGATGACTTCCGCGTTTTAGAAGGAGCTAGTTGATTTGTAACTTCTTCTGTAAGGCGTTGCAAAGACCGTTATTCTGTAATCCTCGCTTTAGCTGTTGTGGAGTGTGAAAGTCGTCAGATTGTAACTTTCACTATAGATTATGAAAACTGCTGAATAGAGTTTCCATCAGTTGTCGGAAGTGTCGTCAAATTGTAACCCTTCTCGATCTATGTGAAAAGTCCTCCATTTGCAGTTTCTTCGCTTATCGGCCCGAAAACTATTTGATTATAGCTTTCGTTGTAGGAGCTTAGACGGGAATCAACATCCATAGTGTCTTTTAGACGAATATTTGCCCACAGCTCTCTACCAAGCAATTCACCAACTAAGTCCAACCTTTTATTTCTAAAATCATTACACTGCTCATCAGCATCTCTATTAGTCTTGCTGTTGTCGCAGCCATCAAGATCAATCATCTCAGAAATGAGGTCGTGTTTGCGGTGATCGTGGAAGTCGTTTGATTTTGACTTCCTGTTATCGGGGCTTGTTTTAATCAGCTATCCATTGTGATTTTTAGACAGCCTACATATCTCTTAAGGAACTTCCCGTTAATTGGCATCATGAGCCTGTCTCCTTTTTGATTAATAAGGCGATAAGCTCCATTCGAATAAACTGATTCTATTACGAAGGGCCCCTCCCATTTAGGATTAAACTTCCCTTTGGTTTTGTGTGTCATTACCATGGGTCGTCTGTTGGCCAAAACTAAGTCGCCTTTCTTGAAAATCCGCTCTTTAACCTTTTTGTTGTAGGCTTTGAAAATCCGAGCTTGATACAACTCAATTTGTTGCTGAGCTTGAAGCTGTTTGTCGTCTAAGGCTTTAAGTTCTTGCAGACGTCGCTGATATTTCTCTTCCTCTGTTAGTCCAGTTGTAATCATGACTCTTAGGGAAGGGATTTGAATCTCTAGTTGTAGCACAGCTTCGCAGCCGTATACTAAAGAAAACGGTGTAGCTCTTGTAGAGGTCCTCACTGTTGTGCGGTAGGCCCATAAACATTCGTCGAGTCTTTCATCCCAATCACGTCGGCTCTTAGAAATAAACTTCTTAAGGAGTTTCACGATGGTCTTGTTAAAGGCTTTTGTGAGACCGTTTGCCGGCGGATAATATGCCGTAAAGGCAACGCTTTGGATCCTGAATTTATCACAAAATCTCTGAAACCCAAAACTGATGAATTGTGTCCCGTTATCGTGAACTATCCGTCTTGGAACTCCAAAGCGGTAGACGACGTGGTGTTTGATAAACTTAATTACATTCGAAGTCTTGACTTTTCTTAACGGGATTGCCTCCGCCCATTTGGAGAAATAGTCAGTCACAGCTAGAATGAACCGGTGTCCCTTGGACGTCGGAGGGGAAATCGGTCCCACGATATCCATACCCCACATTTCGAATGGCCAGGACGCCGATGTGGGGTGTAAGTTCCCGGGTGCTTGGTGGATGAAGTCCTCGTGAATTTGGCACGCGTGACAACGTTTAACATAGTCAACTACGTCTGAGAACATTTTTGGCCAATAATAGCCGATTCGTCGGAGGTGATCTCCTAATTTAGCTCCGGGCTGATGAGCTCCGCACATTTCGTTGTGAGCTTCCTTGAGGGCCTCTTTTGCTTTCTTCCGAGAGAGACATTAAAGCAAAACTCCATCATATGGTTTACGATACAGGATTTGAGAAACTGCATCGTAATAAAATCGGAGGGCCTTTCGTTTGATAGAGGCCGCTTCCTTAGGGTCATCGGGTAGGATTCCGTATAGGACGTAGTCGATATACGGGAATCTCCAATACCTAGATTCGAACTCCATAGAGGTTGTACAGACTTCTCCTGTCGTTGTCTTGTCTGGCTTTTCCTCTATAGGAATCTTGTAACACTATAGCTCACGTCCTGTGACTGGAATCATTGTTCCAACCCCTGGTGGCAATGCTAGTGAAGTTGCTAAAGAGGCTAAAGCGTCTGCATAAGCGTTCTGAGCTCGTGGAATGTATTCGATAAAGAAACCTTCGAACTTCTTAGCTTGCTTTAGCACTGTGAAGTAATACAGGATCAGATCCTCATGACGTACTTCGTATTCCCCTCGGACTTGATTTACGATGAGCTGAGAGTCACCGTAAGCTTCGAGGTGCTGAATATTAAGTTCTTTGGCAAATTGCATTCCTAATAACAGAGCATTATACTCGGCTACATTGTTGGTGTAGGGTTCGATTAGGGAAAATCCTCTTAGAATTACGTGACCGTTCAGAGAGATTAATACTACTCCTACTCCCGCGGTGATTGCTCCATGAGGGTTTGCTCTAGATGCACCGTCAAAGAATAATTTCCACGCTTGCGTGGCTTCTTGAGTAACGCAAGCTTTGGCGACTTCATCGGGTAGTTCTTCATATAACTTAGACGTTCCCGACAACGGATGATTGGCTAAGAAGTCTGCCAATGCTTGACCCTTGACCGCCTTTTGGGGCATGAATTGCATGTCATATTGTGATAAGAGAATGACCCATTTTACGAGCCGGCAATTTATAGATGATGGCTTTGTCATCAGAACTCTCAAGGGATTCACCTTAGAGATCACGTGAATTGTTTGTCCAACTAGGTAATGTCGCATCTTTTGAACTGCAAATACCAAGGCGAGACATTCTTTTTTGACCGGATTATACTGGTGCTCGGCTCCCATCATGGTCCTGCTTAAGTAGTAGATGGCTTGCTCTTGTCCTTGATCATTATTCTGGGCCAACAAAGCTCCAAGATAATGTTCTATGGCTCTCACATACAACAGGAATGGTTTTCCTGATATTAGGGCCACGAGAACTAGCGGTTGAGTGAGATATCTCTTAATCTCCTCGAATGCTTTTTGACACTCTCCAACCCAAACAAAGGATACTCCTTTCTTCATGAGCTTAGAGAAAGGTTGGCAACGCCCTGAAAGATTTGATATGAATCTTCGAATGTAGGCCAGTCTACCTTGCAAACCTCTGAGCTCTTTGAGATTCTTCGGAGGTAGCATGTCTTGGATAGCATGCACTTTCTCTGGATCAAGAGAGATTCCCTTGGAAGTAACGATAAATCCCAGGAATTTTCCTCTTGATACTCTGAGGAACGATTTCGTCGGGTTCATCTTCAGCTGATGCGCTCGCATGATCTCGAACATTGTCTTCAGATCTACAAGATGATCACCTTTACATTGGCTCTTTACTGCTATATCATCAACGTAGCACTCGATCTTCTTTCATAGGTATTCATGAAAGATTGTGCTCATTGCACGTTGATAAGTTGCACCTGCATTTTTTAGGCCGAAGGGTATCACTGTGTAGCAATACACCCCCAGTGGTGTTCTAAAAGCAGTATGTTTTTCGTCTTCCGGGTGCATCTTGATCTGATTGTACTCGGAGAATCCGTCCATGAAAGACATTCTTTCATATCCGCATGTGTTTTCAATCATAACATCCGTGATAGGAAGTAGGAATTCGTCTTTCGGACAAGCCGCATTAAGATCACAGAAATCGATGCATATCTGAACCTTACCGTTCTTCTTGGGAACTGGAACAATGTTGGCTACCCAGTCTGGGTGTTGTTCCTCTCTGACAAAACCCGAGTCTATAAGCTTTTTAATTTCTGACTCAATTGATTCCATGATCTCTGGACGAAACCTGCGTTGTTGTTGCTTAACGGGTTTTGCATTCGGATCAATATTGAGACGGTGCATGGCAACCTTCGGGTCAAGGCCAGGCATATCTTCATAATTCCAAGCGAATATATCTATATATTCTCGAATGAGAAATATAAGGTCCTCTCTCTCGGATGATGATAAGTTTTCAGCTATGAATATGGGCTTAGGGTCATGTTCATCTCCCATGTTGATAGTAGTCCGGAGGTTTTCCTTCGGGAGTGAGAGACATTCGAATCGGTGTTCGCCTTCCTTTCTCGAAGTTTAAACCTTGTTTTTCATTAAAGTTATACCCCATTCGTTTCATTAAGTGTATAGAATTGGGTTCATGGTAATGGAATTGAGGAACTCCGTCATCTTCCTCTGAACTTTCTCGTTTGAGTTGTTCGGGTTTGACTTTACCAAAAGAAATCGGCTTCTGCCCTTTCCTTTTGGATGAGACTTTGAAGAAAGCCTCATGTGCGTCTTTTACTCCTTCATCTGAAGCGAAGGATGACTCGATTGGTAATGTGAGTGATGCCTCTGTGCACAGAATAT
Organism: Asparagus kiusianus; assembly: GCA_022839385.1. NCBI lineage: Eukaryota > Viridiplantae > Streptophyta > Magnoliopsida > Asparagales > Asparagaceae > Asparagus > Asparagus kiusianus. The sequence continues at coordinate 23,601 of BQKN01066092.1, forward strand.
GCCATGGGTTGGTACCTGCATTAGGATCATTCTCTATTTGTTCATTTTTAGAGGAGACATCGGACAAGTACGCCAAAATAAAATCTTCATTAATGCACCACTCGCCCTCACTCGGTACATTATGATTACTTTCATCCTGACCCATTATATCGAAGTTTAACTTCCATGGACAATCTTCATCAGGATCTGGTTCGATATTAGCTTCGTTACCGCTGTCCACGTCTTCTTTCTCCTGAGACTCCAGATAGAAGACGGAGTCGGTGTGGAAATTTTCCACTCCTCGGAAAGGGTATTTTTCCGCAATTAAGGTTCGAACTTCTCCCTTGTCGTTGGCATACTTCATGACCTGATGTAGTGTAGATGGGACAATACAGTTTGCATGTATCCATGGTCGTCCTAGCAAAAGATTGTAGGACGTGTCCGCATCTATGATGTAACAAGTCACCTCGGACTTAAGATCTCCGATTTAACATCTGAGTTTGATCTTTCCAGGGGCCGAGTGCTGTTGGCGTTGAAACTGAAGATAGTGGTTTGGGTGGTGTTTAACCGGTGCATAGGAATCCCTAATACCTGCATAACCCTGTAGGGCATGATGCTGAGTGCAAAGCCTGGGTCTACTTGGACCCGACTGATTGCGGAAGATCCGATATACCCAGTATAGTACAGTGGTCTGTCATGCTTGTGTTTGACCTGCATATCTTCCTGAGTAAACAATATGCAAGGTAAACTTCTCGTAGCTTGCAGACATTGTAGGCAGGGTTGGTCTTCAGAAGTTTCAGGAATTAGAACAACTTATGTAATGAAGCTCTCCGTGTTCTTTAATGCTTCAATTGGAGCTTCCTTGGTAGTTTTGGATAACCTCAGGAGCTCATATAGAGTAATCCTGGCTGGTATGTTGGCCAGTTATGCCATGACATTGAATTGGAAAGGAGCGCTCGACTCCCCAAGTTCCTGGTGAAGATTTTTGTTGAACTGGAGCTCCTTTTGTTTCCCTTTATCGACCGGCTTCTTTGGTATAGAACCCCCAACGTCTTGGGGTTGTTTTTCAGCTTCTTGAGCATTCTGGTTGTAGTCTCTTAAGTAAGCCTTTTTAGACCGAGTGCCAAGGTTATCTCCTGGGTATGCTGCCAGGGCAGTCCTCTCTTCTTCTGAGTCAGTAAGAGGTTTGAGAAGATCATCATTCTCATTCACAGAGGGGCTAATCATGTTGGATAACTTAGCCTTTCCTCCCTTCTTTTTGGACGTGGTTTTCATCCTCCGCCAATCTTCTACCAGGTCGGGATGTACCCACATTATCTCCCCTTTTGGGGTAGTGAGGGGTACCAACCCCCTGTCCTTCTGACTATACAAGTCAGTGTTTTTTAGGTGCATTTATCCTTTATGAATGGGGACAACACCATCTGCGGCAGCTACCGGGGGGAAGTCACCGAATTGGACCGCTATCATATTAGTGGATACAGTCTTTTGCTCTGGCTTCAAGGTGAGTACATTAGCATTCACCAAATTTTGGAGGATGTCTTTAAAGACATAGCACCTTCTGGTAGGATGTCCTAGGAACCTGTGATAGCGGCAATAATTAGGATCATCCACCTTCCCTGCTTCATCCGGCTTCTTGATTTCGGGAAGCTGTAATTTGTTGTTCTTCCGAAGCAGTTGGAACAAGGTGTCCACATGCTCTTCCTTGAACGAATACTACTTGGGCGCTCTTTGCTGATTTGGTGCCTTGCCTTGCTTAGCGGGAGGTGGTACTCGCGTATTGGTGTCAGCCGCCAAAGTCTCCTTTCCTTTAGACCGCTGGGCATTGTGCTGGTTGCGTTGCTGCTGCGGTTTGGGTTGCACGACTTCTTCAGCCTTAACACGAGCAACTATTTCTTCAGCTTGTTCTCCTTGCAAAACCAGCTGTCTCCAGGAGCGACATTGTGCCTGTAAGTTTCAACCAAAGTTGATTGAGTCATACGTGACGGGCATCGCAGTGCCATGCTGCGAAATCTCTCAACATATGTCTTGATGGACTCTCCTTTCCTTTGTTTAGTGGCTAGAAGAGTCGGGACTGAGACCTCTGTATCGTCTTCAAAGAACCTGGCTAAGAATAGCCTTTCCAAATCCATCCATTTCTGAACAGATCCAGCAGGCAGCTTCATAAACTACTCAAAGGCGACACCCTTGAGGGTACCGATGAATAGCCGGGTCAGAATGGCGTCGTTCGCTACCACATCTCCAGTCTGTGACTTGAAATAGTAGATGTGCTGATTCGGTGATCCGGTGCCATCGAACGGTTGCAAGGTAGGTGCCTTAAACTTTGGTGGGTAAGGGGCTATGTCCCACTCAGCGGGATAAGGCCGCACGACCCCTTCTTCGCGGAGCTCGCTTCTGTTGGCGATTGCATTGAGGTGAGCCTCCAGTTCGTCCACTTTAGCAGACTGAGGATGAAGTTATCTTTCTGTCTCCTTCTCGTTTTCAGAAGAGGATTCCAAGTTGTGAGTTTCACGATCCGAATGTTCAGTCGCTTTTTGCTTTCCCTTTGATGAGGTTCTTCGGGAAGACTCAGGTCTTTGGCCTTTTTCGGCAAGGAGCTGGGCCAACATGTCCTTCATTTGCAGAAGTGTCTCTTGTTGTGCTTGGAGCATGACATGATGTTCGTCTACTCTCTTAGCTAGGTCTTCAGGATTTCCTGCCATGTATGTGGAAACTTCACGAGCCACCACAGAGCTTGAAGATTGAGATTCGGCAATTGTCGAATGTTCATCGTCAGAAACGATCCCCTTGGCTAATCTTTGGTAGTTAACCGAGTGAATGGTTCTTGTTTGAGTCCGAGTATGCCGGTACACTCCCTCGAACTCGTCACAAATTTCCTGAACAGTCGGGGAATGACTTCTTTGTGATTCCTCAGAACTGGAATTTAAAGCTTTTCCCCTACCTATCACATTTATAGTGACTTCGGGGTATTCAGTTTCGGCTGTCTTCTTTTTGTATCGACATTGTCGTTTAGCAGTCCTAACAACGTTCGTCAACCTATCGAATATAGACTGTCGAGGTACGGATACGTAACAATGGCATTCTGAAAGAACTGCAGAGATAAGCCGCTCACATTGGCATGAGTAAGCTGCTTGCTGCACTGGTTTTCCTCTTGATAATAATTCCCGTAAATCAGTAACTTGGGAGGAATTTTTCCCTGAGCGTGGGGACGAAGATGGAACCCCCTGGCCTTGAGTAGGTAAAATTGATTCTGGTCAAACGTGGATTTTAAACCCATGTTGACTTTCCCGAACTTGGCGGACCTCTTGAAGATCGCGTTCTTGAAGAATAATTCTAGGGTCGCGTTCTTGAAGAACAACGCGTGGGTCGCGTTTGGATTTGTAAATGTTAGGCTGAGGTCTACATTTAAATGATGAAACAGACCCTTGAGGGTCAAGTTTTGGTTGAACGCGCCCTTGAGGGTCACGTTTGGTTGGTGAAACGGACTCTTGAGGGTCGTGTTTCTTTTGAACGCATATGTGAGGTGTGCGTTTATCCTCAGCAGTGCCCTTCTGAGGGCTGCTTTTTGAAGAAATAACGCGCCATTGAGGGTCGCGTTTCAGCTGTATCAGCCGAGGCTCGTAATTGGGCTCATTACCATGAAGTACGCATTCTGGAATGGAAACACTGCACTCGGGCAGAGCCTCAAGAACGTAATCTTCACGTTGGGCCAGTGTTCGGCTTTCTTGCAGGTGCGCTCGTTGTATGGATCTTCTCCGTCTTCGAGCGGCATTCTTTTTGGCTTGTTTCAACGCCTTAGCAGTGGCGTCATTGGCGTTTATGGAGCTCGTCTCCTCTATAGGCCGTTTATGGCCTGAAACACGTCATGTTGATGCGGATGTGGGACATTCAACTCGCTGGGCGAGTTCAGCTGAGGCTAAGCTCGCTCCCGATGCGGAGGGGCTGTTCGACAAATTTTGGCCAAAGGAGAGAGCTTGCTTTGGCATTTTAACAACAGGTTTGATCTCCTTGGAGATCTTGCGGACATCTCGCCTAGCCTTGGGGCTAAGCGATCCAAAGGAGAGGGCTTCCTCGTGCTTTGCTTGGTCAAACTCCATGATGAGAGTTTCAACAGTTATTTCCACGAGGTGGACGTCGGATTGCGCTACCACTTCTTTATCAGAAAAGCTAGTCCCCAGCAGAGTCGCCATCTTTTGGATGCGGGAAAATTCGCAGTAAAAGAAATGAAAGAAAAATTGATTTGTATTCTCTCAAAATTGATTACAATTTGGATTCTGATTACAAAAGAGAGGAGAACGAATTTGATTCTCCCCTTTATTTAAAACTGGGTTCTTCTTGGTAGCAATGGAGTGCCTCCTTCGATTACTTGTGTCGAATTTGCTCTCCGTTGACGATCCGACCGTCTTTTATCTTGTGGGAACAATAAACTTCTGTGGAAAGTTTGATGAATAACTCTTAACAAGTTTTAGAACTCTTAACGAGTTAGAACTCTGTGAAAAGAGTTGTTAGAACCAAAGATTCGGTTACTGGCCAAGCAGATTTTCTGTTGTTGGAGAAAACCTCCTAGATTTGATCTTCTGAATCCGATTCAAATCTTCTATCTCCAAAGAATTCGCCTCTATTCCCTCTCTACTTCCGATGCTCCGTTCCAAAAAACCAGTCCCTAACTCAGTTGAGTTTGTTGAGATTTATAGGTGGATAAGAGGTTGTAACTGCCCTCTAAATCCACTCTTAAGTGGGCGTGATTTCCTCAGATCATGGGGAAAAACAGTTCTGAAACCGTTCGACTCATGTTTGAACGAGTCAAATGCCCAATCTGGCGTTCAGAACCCTAACTCCGTGTCTTGGAATTGAGACGCGAGGTTGGGTGTTGACTGAAAAACGCGAGGGCCGCTCGCGTTCGGCTTGTTGTAGCTTGGAAACGCGGGGGTCGCCTGCATTTCCAGAATTATATCGTGGGGATGAATTCCGCGTTTTAGAAGGGGTTAGTTGATTTGTAACCTCTCCTACAGAGAATTACAAGGACCGTTGTTCAGTAATCCTAGCTTTAGCTGTTGTGGGGTGTGGAAGTCGTCAGGTCGTAACTTTCACTGTAGATTGTGAAGACTGCTGAATAGAGTTTTCATCAGTTGTCGGAAGTGTCGTTGATTTGTAACTCTTCTCGCTCTATGTGAAAAGTCCTCCATTTGCAGCTTTCGTTTGTTGGCATGAAAACTATCTGATCGTAGCTTTTCATTGTTGGAGCTTGATGGGGATCAGCTATCCATTATGATTTTTAGATAGCTTATACGAATATTTGCCCACAGCTCTCTACCAAGCAACTCACCAACTAAGTTCAACCTCTCATTTCTGAAATCATCACACTGCTCATCAGCAGCTCTAATAGTTGCTAATATAATATTAGTCATGTTGTTGTCACAGCCATCAAGATCAATCATCTCAAACATGAGGCTGTGTTTGCAGCGATTGTAGAGTTGCAGATGCAGTGATTTGGAAATTACTTGTGTTTTGATTGTAAGAATGAATTCTTCTTCTTGATTTGAAGGAATCATTGCCTTGTAATCTCTTCTTGATCCATAGGGACACCCCTTGAAAGCCATCTGATTGTAACTTTCATTGTTGGAACTTGATGGGGATCAGCTATCCATTGTGATTTTTAGATAGCCTACACATAGCAACCTGTCACAGATCAGTCTCTGAGCTCTACTCAACCTCTCTAAATGTAGTAGGAACCATCTCATCGATACTCTCCACTAGAAGTACATACGTAACAACTGTGTCCGTATACCTAGCTGGCATCTGTATATCTCTCCCATGTCTCCGAACCATAATAGAATCCTGAACCTGAATCGTCGGTCCCTGATCCTACTCAACTGTACCTGTATCCTCTAAATCATCACCGTGCTCACCAGGCGTCATCTCAGTTAGCACTCTAATGGATACGATCACATCTGAACAATGTAAAGCTACATCAATCTCCACCACCTGCGACATCTTCACTATCGGGTTGCTCTCCACCTGATGAGAGCTGGGAAGCTTCAAGATAGAAGCATCATCGAATATGACATCTCTACTCATCTTAATCTTCTTATCAACTGGATCCTAAAGCTTGTATCATTTGACACCACACTTGAATCCAACAAATATAGCCTTTCTAGCTCGAAGTTCTAATTTATGTGTTCTAACATGATAAAATACAGGGCACCCAAATACCTTGAGCTGATCATAGTCACATGTTAGCTCTCCCGACCACATCTCCATAGGAATTTCCTCCCAATCACAGAGGAAGGCAGCCTATTAATGAGGTGCCTCGCATAAAAAAATGTCTCAGCCCAAAACATCTTCTCCAAACCACTCCGCGACAATAAATATCGGACCTTCTCCAGCAAAGACCGATTCAACCTTTCTGCCACCTCATTCTGCTGCGGTATGTGACTAACTGTAAACTTCCTCTCTATGCCCTCGTCTCGACATACCTGCTGAAAGAGGTCTGAAGTATACTCACCGTCGTTGTCGGATGGAAACGTCTTGATCTTTCTCCCAATCTATAGTTCCAATCTCTTCTTCCACTCCATAAATATCTCTAGGACTTAACTTTTCTTCGTCATGGTGTACACCCAACAACACCTAGAATAGTCATCTATAAATGTGATGAACCAATATCGACCACCAAGTGATACCGTCTTGGTGGGACCCCAAACATCTGTGTGTAAATAGTCTAAGATACACCTCGTTCTATAGATGTCTATCCTGAACTATTTTACTGTAAGTTTTGTGCAAGCAGGATCTATTGAAGGGAGCCAAGAGTGGGAAAATTGAGTTTTGTGAGCATTGTGTTCTTGGCAAGAAGACGAAGGTGGACGCGGGCATGCTTTAGAACTATAGGTTGGGGCACACAAGTGAAAGGGCACACATGTGAAAAGTTGAAGCTAGTTGAAGCTACATGACCAATCTCGGTGCTCTCCTTCAGATAATACAAATTCCTACTGTGGACTCCCTTCATCACCACGAAATATCTCTTAGTAACCTTCGTTACAGCGTTCTCAAAGATTACATTGAATCCCTTCGCCTCCAAAGCTCCAACTAAAATAAGATTCTTCTTCAACCGAGGAACAAATCTCACTTTATTCAATTCACAAACTACTCCATCGTGTACCCAAATCCTGACGGTACCTATTCCACAAATGCCACATGATTGATCAATTCTCATGACTACCATGCCCCCATCGAGTTTCTTGAACGATGCAAACCAATCTCGTCGGGGTGTCACATGATAAGTAGTACCAGAATCAAGCATCCACATGGTTCACTTCTAGAGTAATCAATAGAGAAAAACATGAATCATTGGAATCATCACCTCTCGCGACGTTCACCTCATTGGCCTTCGGGCCCTTCTTCTTGTTATTCTCCTTCTCCTTGAGCTTCTGACAATCTCTCTTCCAATGTCCTTGTTCCTTGCAGAATGAACACTGATTCTACGCTAACTGGTGGTGGCCCCTTGACTTTGACCTATTTCTATTACCACCTCTCGGATATGGACTTCTACCTCTCGTCAACAAGGCCTCTCCTGAAGTGTTAGCGCGAGAAGTCTCTTTGTCCTTCCTCCTCAAATCGTAGTTCGTCAATGCGTTAGTCACTTTATTATAGGTAATGGAGGATCTCTCGTTCAACAAAGTGAGCACGAAGGTATCATACTCCTCATAGGGTAAGGAGCCTAATAAGATAATCATCTTGTACTCATCCATTATCTTCTCTTCCACGTTTGCCAAGTCCGACAATAAGTTTATATAGTTGTTCACATGAGCCACAAGTGAGGTGCCCCTGGATATCTGGAGTCTGAATAATCTCTGCAGCAAGTACAACCGATTTTCAATACTCTTCGTAAGGCACTTATTGTTAAAAATCTTCCACATCTTTATCGCATACGTCACCCCAATCATATCGTATTTCAGCTCTTGTTCCAAACAAGACCTGATCATCCTACAAACGTTCCTATTCATCTTGTCCCATATCGCCTCGTCGTATTTCAGTAGCCTCTCATGGACCATAATGGTCTCTTATAAGTTTTAAGCATTGAGAGCGTCCTGTACGTCGCTCATCCACAAACCAAAATTGATATTGTCGTCATATTTTACCATACTAATCTTAGTGTTTTGAAATCCAACCTGACCTGTATTCGCCATCGCCTTGCTGCTTTCACTAACTTCTTCTCTTATACTTACAAACTCCAAATTACAAATAAAAATTCAAACTTTGATAGAAATTTAGAAATTACCCAACTGAACCCTAGATCGGATTCTAAAAAGATCTCCTAACCACACGAGGAAAGCAAAATCTCGAACCGACAACTCCACAATGCTATCTCCACCGAAGCCTAGAACTCTATGAATCAAGCTTCCAAAAAACAAATCTTTCTCCACCCAATGCAAAACCCTAGATCTGAAAATCCTAGAGCTCTGATACCAATTGTTACGCACCTTGCGGAAGCGTGCTAACACACCAAACGAGTTCGTAAGCTACGAGAGAAGAAAACCAAATCAAATCACGAGTACAATCCACCACAATACAACACAAATCAAACCAAACATAGAGATTTAAGTGGTTTGACAATTGCCTATGTCCACAGGGAGAGGATGGGAAGATTTTATTATATGGAGGAGAAATACAATGGGTTGTAACTCACGAAATCACTCAAATATAACCATAATCAAAGCTCTCAACTCCCTCACAATATCTCACTTTCAAAGTGCTCAAAAGTCTCTCCTTTCTCTGATAAAGTCCTCTGCACCCAACCCTAGAAACATGTGTTTGTATTTATATCAAACAGTGTATTCAAAACCAACCAAGAAACTGAACTGGGCCCAAAACCGCATCGCGGTCGACCGGGCACGAGCCCGCAGTCAACAGGTCAGAGAGCTGAAAAACTCAACCTGTAACGTGCACGAATCAGGTCGACCGAGAAAGTCCCCACGGTCGACCGACCCGCAACCAAATCGCCAGCATCGATTTTCCTGTAATTCGCCAATTTCTCTGCAGTTGAAGTATTACTTCCACTATTTCTAAAATTTTGTAAAACAAATAAAAAAGACACTACTTCTAATACTTTCTACTTCATCATTTTGGAAGTCACTTCTTTCATTTACTTGTCACTTCTTCTGATTCTATCAACCAAACGGGCCCATGAGAGCAAAAGATTTGGTTTTTCAGGTTCTTTTATTCTTAATTTTAATATCCCGAATTGCCCACTTCAGCCTAGACCTCTGTAGACCTGACTCGGACTCGGCCGAGAGGTTTGATTGGTTGGGTATATCCAATGAAAAGATAAGGAAAAGATGCATTCATGTGTGTTATTTTGATGGAAGGAAACAAAACAAAAGTTAGCCGTAGCATAATTCTTTTGTGAAGTTTGTCCCTTTCTTAGTTGAAAGCGAGGCATTTGTTAATTACTACTCGAGAAGTTTTTTAGTTCTTTATCGTGACATGAGGGGGGAAAAATTAATGTAGAAATTTTCCTATCGTGCTGACAGATTGATGTGAATACCACCATCAAGGAGTACCCAAGATATCTGTAGAAAAAGAACTAGGAATTCCTGCTCTATGTTTCAGCAGGAAGAAGATGGGAAATCAAGAGGAATACCATGAAATTGTGATAGTGGGTGCAGGTATCTGTGGCCTTGCTACTGCCCTGGGTCTTGACAGGTTCTTCTCTTTCATCTGTTATTACATTTTAGGCGAATTCTTTTTAAAAAAAGACTATTTTTAAAAAATAATAAGCAAAACCGACCCTTTTATGAAAATATTGGCAAAATCGACATTTTTTTTTTGTCCAAGTGGCCAAAAAGAGGTCGATTTTTAAAAAATATCGACTATAAAATACACGGGACGAGTAGTCTCGTACAATTGCACGAGTAGTCCCGTGCAATTGTTTCACACTCTAATTTCTCGAGTGTTTGAAGGACTATGCTTATTAGTATTAATTGTCTGCAGAAAAGGAATTAAAAGTCTTGTTTTGGAGAAATCTCATGCGTTAAGGGACACGGGTGCGGCGATTTCAATTTTCCTTAATGGTTGGCATGCGCTCGACCACCTTGGTGTAGGAGTGGAGCTCCGCAAAAAATCTATCCTCATAACAGAGTATGCATCACTAATATCACTTAATTGGTCCATTTCCTCCAGCTCCTCAGAATTTTAAGGATTTACTAATATTTTTGTCGGTTTTTTTTGGGGTCTATGCATCAATTTATTGGGCATACCATCATTGTCTTTCTTTTGCTGAATTTTTGTTTTTTCGAGTTATTTGCATAGGTATTTACAAAGCTACCCCCAAATCTTCGTATTTACGAAATTTACCCCCCAAATCATTGACTTTGGGGGAAAATAACCCTCAAATCAACAAATGATTAATTTGACGAGTAAAGTTTTTGCTATTTTTTTGCTAATTTTTACGTTGCAGTTAAAAAATTAGCCTATAAAATTGATCATTGGATGATTTGAGGTTATTTTTTTTCCCTCCCGAAGTGACGATTTGAGGTTTTTTGCAAATACTAAGATTTAAGGGGTATTTTTGCAAATACCCATTAATTAAGGGGTATATATGCAAAAAACCTTTTTTTTAGCTAATTGTGGATAGACCCATACTGTCTGTAATTTTGCCCAATTCTGAGACAATCTTATTGAATTATTTTTCCCTTTCGTTGTCAAAAAAACAATTCCCTCCTTTTCTGAGGGTAAAGGAGTCAAAATTAACTCAATGTCTATCTGCAACAATAAAACTGTGTGGTTCTGTCTGCAATTGGGCGATAGTACAAGGGGTATATCGCTAACTAACTCTTTTTTTGGTGACTATATTCAGGACACATGATGTGTGGCTTAACAAGGATGGGCTGAAGGTAACACCAATCAGGTACTTTTAACAGATTATTGTAAAGGAAAAAAAAAATTCTTTACATGGTATTGTTTAATTTGTGACGCACATGATTGCTTACTTTGACTGCATTAAGTTTTTCGTAGCCTCAGGTATGTATGAAATGTCTATGTAGGGATATTCATATGTGAACATTACATGTATACGTATTTCTATAAGCGGCCATGCTCATGAAAAATTGATGGCACTATTGACGTATTAAAACTGTTGGGAATTTAACGCCGAAATCCCTAATGCAACAGAAACGCAGTATAAAGAAAGTACACCAAGATTTACGAGGTTCGGCAACTGCCTACGTCCTCGGGAGCCACACAATAAATTTCTTATTAATCTAACAAGAAATTACAAATCACGAGCAAATCCCTAAACTGGGATTTCTCAAATGAAACACTGTAGCTACAGTGTTAATAATTAAAGGGAATAAACCCTTTCAATTTCTCTCTCAAATAAAACCCCTCTTTCTTTCTTCTCTCTCTCTCTCTAATCCTTTTCTAATCTCCCCTCAAAACACCTGAGAGCTGGAGATTAAAAGGGGTAAATCGCTGCTGCGATTTCAGAGCCGAAGATGGGGAAAACGCCGCTGCGTTTTTGGGTCGCCGCCAAGAGAAAACAAGGGGGAAGCTCAGCACCCAAACCCTAGGGCATCAAAGGGCTTTTATAGCCGAAAGTGGACAGGCTGGCGACAGCCTGTCGCCAGCCACACGATGGACGCGGAGGTGGGAGGCCAAGACGCCGAGGTCGGAGCTCTGAACGCGGGGGTCGAGCCGCGTTAACACCGAGGGTCGCGTTCCACCTAAGCCACCATCGCGTTCGCCAGTTTCGAGCTCGACAGCTCGAGCTTCACCTGAAGCTATGCCTGCGTCATTCTGGAGCTCGTCGGAGCTCCTCCACCGGCGAAGGTTGGTATCCATCCCCAACCTAACAAAAACCCCATGCCGTATAGAGTTCAGGTTATTTTCGCTTCTTCATTTCAAATGAAAATATAGATTGTTAATTAGTTCACTATAGTTTATAGCGTTCGCACTAAGATAGTTCTGAATGACATAGAGTAAGACTGCAAAAGAAAAAAAACGGCAGTTTTTGCTGTTTTTATCTTCGCAAGGTTAGTTATCTCTGATAATTTTACAGTCTGGATACATCATATAACTAGACCTAATTAACCTATATGATTTAATGAAGCAGTGATGAAAACATATGCCATTACACAAATAATTGGGCTTCTGAGTAAGAGGATTAAAATGTCATGCTTTTGTGGCTATGGGTACTCTCTCTCTTTTATAACCCCTAAATCATGCTCTTTATATTGGGATGAAACGTTGCATGAGAATGAAGGTAGAAATACATGAAATCGTGAAAATGCGCCTTAGTTGATACTCGAACCAGGCCCTTAAAAGATTTATGTTACTCGATTGTTACGATAATTTCACATCTCTGTGTCACAAATTCTAGTACATTAAACATCCTGATTTTTTTCGCTTTTAGGAAAGAAGGGCTCCAATGCGTGAAACGGAGAGATCTCATTGAAGCTCTAGCTGATAATCTGCCCTCAAAGTCCATTCGCTTTGGGGTCCAAATTGTAGCGGTTGAAATTGATCCTATTACTTCGTTTCCCATTATCCACATCGAAGATGGGAGCATCATTAGAACCAAGGTATGCACTTTTTTTTTT
>BQKN01066094.1:0-10227 GCA_022839385.1 Asparagus kiusianus
TTCCAACTGCGCTCGCATATGGAGTTTTCGACATCAACTCTCTATCTTCAACCGTCTTTGGTGAAAGATCAGCTAAAAGCTTCAAATGGGCTCACAAAGGTATACTAACAGGTTTCGTTTCCATGCTAACGTTAAACCGTTGTAGAACCTTCTTCAGATAAGCTATCTGAGTCAAACAAATTCTGCCATTCTCTTTGTCTCTACCGATCTCCATCCCCAAAATGCGCTTAGCCTCACCCAAATCCTTCATCTAAAACTCATTTGAAAGCTGTGCCTTCAACTCATCTATAGAAGATCTGGAAATGGAGCCAACCAACATGTCATCGACATAAAGCAACAAATAGATGTACGCACCTCCTTTTAACTTGTGAAAATACACGCAAGGATCAAACTGGCTCCTTGTGTACGAATAACCAATCATAAAACCATCGAATCGCCTATACCACTGTCAAGGAGACTACTTCAAACCGTATAGCGATTTCTTTAACCTGCAAACCAGGTTTTCCTTCCCTACAGCTCAAAATTCCAATGGCTGAGTCATATAAATTTTTTCATCAAAATCACCATGAAGAAATACAGTTTTCACATCCAACTGATCTAACTCCAATCCATACTGTACCACCAAAGCTAGCAAAATCCGAATCGAAGAATGCTTCACCACCGGAGAGAAACCCTCATTTTAGTCAATACCTTCCTCCTGTGCATAGCCATTCACAACCAATCTAGCTTTGAACTTCACTGGAGTGCCTTCAATGCCCTCCTTCTTCGTGTATATCCATTTGCAACCAATTGCCTTCCGCCTCTTTGGAAGCTGAACAAGCTCCCATGTATCGTTCTTATGAAGAGACTCCATCTCCTCCTGCATAGTTACCTACCACGATTCAGCATCCGAACTCTGCTCGGCTTCTCTGAATGTAGTAGGCACCAACTCATCGATACTCTCCATCGGAAGTGCATACGCAACTACTGTGTTGGTATACCGTGCTGGTGTCCGTATGTGTCCTCTGTCTCCAAACCGCAATTGAATCCTGAACCTGAGCCGTCGGTCCCTGATCCTGTACTTCTGTACCCGTATCCTCCTCGTCGTCGTCGTGCTCACCTGACGTCACCTCAGTCGGCACTCTAATGGATACTGTACCATCTGGACAATGTGGAGCTGCATCGATCTCCACCACCTGCGATATCTCCTCCGTCAGGTCGCTCTCCACCTGATGAGAGCTAGGAAGCTTCAAGATAGAAGCCTCATCGAACGTGACGTTCCTACTCAGCATAATCTTCTTATCCACTGGATCCCATAGCTTGTATCCCTTGACACCACGCTTGAATCCTACAAATATGGCCTTCCTAGCTCGAGGTTCTAATTTAACTGTTCTCACATGATAAAATGCATGACACCCAAATACATTGAGCTGGTCGTAGTTGTGTGTTGGCTTTCCTGACCACATCTCTATAGGGGTCTTCTCCTCAATCGCAGATGAAGGCAGCCTGTTAATGAGGTGGCTCGCATATGATAATGCCTCAGCCCAAAAGATCTTCTCCAAACCACTTTGCGATAATAAGCATCAGACCTTCTCCAGTAAAGACCGATTCAACCTCTCTGTCACCCCCATTTTGCTGCAGTGTATGACTAACTGTGAAGTGCCTCTTTATGCCCTCGTCTCGACATAGCTGCTGAAAGGGGTCAGAAGTATACTCACCACCATTGTCGAATCGTAATGTCTTAATCTTTCTCCTAGTTTGCAATTCTAATCTCTTCTTCCACTCTACAAATAAATCTAGAACTTCATTCTTCTTTGTCATGGTGTACACCTAACAACGCCTAGAATAGTCATCTACAAACGTGACGAACCAATGTCGACCACCAAGTGATGCAGTCTTGGTGGAACCCCAAACGTCTGTGTGCACATAGTCCAGAATACCCCTTGTCCTATGAATGGTAGTCCCGAACTTCAAATTCGTCTTCTTGCCAAGAACACAGTGCTCAAAGAACTCAATCTTCCCACTCTTGGCTCCATTCAATAGCCCCTGCTTGCATAAAGCCTGCAGTGACTTTTTACCTGTGTGTCCCAACCTCTAGTGCCAAAGTCTACTCATATCCGCCTCTAAAATAGCTAAAGCTACCTGGCCAATCGCGGTACTCCCCTTCAGATAATACAAGTTTTGATTTCGGACTCCCTTCATCACCATCAACGATCCCTTAGTAACATTTGCTACAGCGTCCTTAAAGGTCACCTTGAATCCCTTGGCCTCCAAAGCTCCAACCGAGATAAGATTCTTCTTTAGTTGAGGAACGAATCTCATCTCTTTCAACTCACGAACTACTCCATCGTGCATCCGAATCCGCACGGTACATATCCCACAAATACCACAGGATTAATCATTTACCATGACTACAACACCCCCATCGACTCTCTCAAATGATTCAAACCAATCTCGTATAGGGGTCACATGATAGGTAGCGCCTGAATCTAGCATCCAATCTGATGCATCCAAATGATTCACCTCCGGAGTAATCAAAAGAGAAAAGCTCGAATTATCAGAATCATTGCCGCTAGCAACATTCACCTCAGTGGCCTTCTGGCCCTTCTTTTTGCCATTCTTCTTCTCCTTCAGCTTCGGGCAGTCTCTCTTCCAATGTCCTTGTTCCTTACAAAACACACACTGGTTCTTTGCTAACTGGTGATGACCTCTAGATTTTGACCTGCCTCTATTGCCACCTCTCGGATATGGGCTTCTCCCTCTCGTCGACAAGGCTTCTCCTGAAGTACTAGCGCGGGAAGTCTCCTTGTCCTTTCTCCTCAAATCATAATTCGTCAAAGCGTTAGTAACTTCACTATAGCTCATAGAAGATCTCCCATTCAACAAAGTGAGCACGAATGTATCATACTCCTTATCCGATAAGGAGCCTAACAAAATAATCGCCTTGTACTCATCCGATATCTTCTCATTAACATTCGCCAAGTCCGACAACAACTTAGTGTAGTTGTTCACATGAGCCGCTAGTGAGGTGCCTCAGGATATCTGAAATCTGAATAATCTACGCAGCAAGTGTAAACGGTTCTTAACACTCTTCGTCAGATATTTATTGTTGAGAATCCTCCATATCTTCATTGCAGACGTCACACCAATCATATCATATTTCAGCTCATGTTCCAAACAAGACCTGATCACCCCACAAGCGTTCCGATTTATTTTTTCCCATACCGAATCTTCATATTTAGGTGGTCTCTCTTGGACTATGATAAACACGTAAAATATGCATTATCTTAGTGTGTTTCAAGCATGATTTACGAGTGTTTAATGCATATTTCGTGTTTAGATCGAGTATACTGCTGTTGTTTGTGTTTTTATATGTGAGTATTGGCTCAAGATTGAAAGATTTGATGATCGTTGGAAGTTTTACAAGAGTTTGAAGCAATAACAAGCTTTCGAATGCATGGTTCGTGAAGAAAATGGATGCACAAGTATGAAGAACTGGAATTTCTACCATGATGCAATTTGAATTCGGAAAAACTCAAAAGATGAAAGTTGTGGATCTCTTCAACAGGTTTCCAATGCAACTTGAATCACCTATTCCGAGGTCAGACGCAAAAGTTATAGCCAAAATACCGAAGACTGTACAGACAAGCACAAAATCAGCAAAACAGCCCCTACCACACCCTGGTGTGGTGCAGACCACACCGGTGGCGCGGGAATTAGTTATTTTCCAGATTTTTGGGGACATATAAATAGATGTTTTGACTTAGGGTTTTGGATATCTTTTGTTTTCTTCTTTTAGCCATCAATTAGCAACTACTCTAGGGTTCAAGTATTGAAGAAAGACACTAATTTCTTGTACAAGATTAGATTGCAAGTTTGGATTTTGAAGATCTCAATTGAAAGAAGGGTTAATTCTTTCCTCTCTTTGATTTATTTCTTCTTATGATTGATTTGCATAATTATTTGATGTGTTCTCTTATTCCAATCATGTGTGAGTAGATTTCTTGTCTAGGGTTGGGAAAGAACCCAACTTTTTGGTGATTGATGATGAATTGATATAGGTTCTTGGTGAAAGTTTAAATCTTTGAACTTGATTTCTAGTGCTTTAATATTGTTGATTCGCTTGATCACCGTATTAGCAATTATAGGTAATTGATTGAAGGACTGAAAGGTGAAGATTAATACCGGATCTCTAGAGATTAAGCAGGGAGCTCGAACCACGAAAGTAGGCTAGATTCATTGGGGATTTGATTTGGATTAGCATAAAGCTTAATGGGTTTAATTTAATCTTGATTCCACGAAAGTAGGTTAATTGAGATTGATTAGGCACGATCTTTAGACCTTGAAAGAGGCTTTAGATTAATTTAGGCTAATTCACCCTTTCTAGATTAAACTAACACCAAGAATTGAAATAATTCATCATTGAACACCTAAGTTGTGGTGATAACCCAATCCTAGTCCTTCATTTATATTGAATTCCATCCAATTAGTTATTTATTTTATTTCTTTTATTAAATCTCTTCTAATTTACTCATTTGTTTAGCTAGTCTAATAACGTGAAATTTGGTAATTAACCCTAGTCCCTATGGGATCGACCTTGATAGCTATAACGAGTCCGTGCGCTTGCGGATTTGCCCTATCAAGTTTTTGGTGCCGTTCCAGACCACCAACTCCGACCGGATCTTCAACACCGACCGCCTCCACCTCATCAGCAATTACCTCCGACAGCCGTCTCCCTCACACCAACACCCGATTCCCCTCTCCGATCAGCGAACCGCCGCTCCCCTTTCATCTCCCCGACTCCGACCTTCGTCATCACCACCGCGCATCAACAATCGCCGGCCATCTCCGCCGCCCTGAATCCTTCTTCGACCACCAGCGAACCGCCCCCATCCTTCATCACCTCCGACCAGATCGCCGGCGCATCTCTGTTCCTCGACCAAAGACCCAACAGCCGCCGCTCAACCCCTCTTCGATCAAACTCTGCACCTCTCCCTTCGTCCTCAACACCGCAACGCTGCATCACCTCTTCAGCCACCGATCAACACCACCACCATTCGTGCCGCACAACAGCCAAGCCTTCAACCGTCGTTTGACCTCTGTTGCTCAACTCCCATGAGCGTCTGAAGGATCTCATTTTTTTTATTTTTTATTTTTTTTGGATATTACCCTTGATTCTGCGGTGAGGACTGCTATTGAGCGGGGATATGAAGAGATGAACAATGCTAAACCAGAAAAAATTATATATTTCATCAGTCTAGTTCTTGAAAATCTTGCTCTATCGACCGATGATAATGAAGATCTATTATACTGCATTAAGGGATGGAATCATGCCTTGGAGATGTTCAGCCAATGTGATAACCAAACTATACCACCAAGTGCTGCAACCTTGTAAGACCCCGTTGATTTTGATGATTCATATATGTAAATATTAGTGAAACATAATATTTAATATATAACAAATATCATTATGGTAGGGTTGTGCATGACAACTAGTATTTGAGCTTATGAGGATGTGTATATGCCTCAGGTATGAGGATGAGTTGCAAGTTTGCAAATCGTGTGTCGAGAAAACGATATATGTAGATTTTTGTCCATGAGTCGACCCATAACATGTCATGAGTCGACTCATCAGGTTGAGTCGACTCACGCCTGTCATAAGTCGACTCATGAAATCGAGTCATGTTGCAAATTTTCTTCTGCTAAGTCGACTCATAAAAATTATGAGTCGACCCATGACCATGAGTCGACCCATCATAAGTCATGAGTCGACTCATCGGGTTTTTCTGACCTTTTTCAGTTCGGGTTTGTGGGTTTCGGGTCGGGTTTCTTTGGCTCTTATATATTGTTAAACACCCGAAAACACCCATTATTCATCAGATCTCCCCAGAAACCCTAGCCTCTCTCTCTTCTCCCTCAAACCCTAGGTGTTCTTGGTGGTTTTGGGGCGTTTTGAAGAATTTTTCCGGCGTTTCTCTTGGATTTCAGCAAAGGGGACAGCCTTCCATCACATCTAAGGCGAGTAACATCTCGCCAAACCCCTCTCCCATGTTTTTATTAGTGTATAATGATTTTTCATGAGTTTTATTGAGCCTAAGATTTACTTTCAAGTATAAATCAATGTTCTTGTTAGGATGAATGCTAGAAATCATGTTTTCATATTTTTAAAACTCCCACCAACAAGTTTTGATGAAAACCCAGATCTGGAAATTTTGTTTAAAGGATAAAAACATGAATTTTATTGGTTTAATGTTTTTCTTTCATGTTTAGGGTTAAATGTTAGATCTAATCTATAAGAAATCGCTTCTCATGATAGATATGTTTTTCTTACTGTATAATAGTTTAAAATTGAAGGTTAGAGGTTTTGTATATCAGAAAAATCGAGATGAGGAACAATTAGATCAAGTTCAGTTTGATATATGCAGATTTTAGCCCATGAGTCGACTCACGACTCATCATGAGTCGACTCATCAGGTTGAGTCGACCCATGACTGTCATGAGTCGACTCACGAAGTATTGTGATGTTTCCTTTTTGCTTCTGTTGAGTCGACTCGTCAGTATACGAGTCGACCCATAAGTCATGAGTCGACTCATGAAATTCATGAGTCGACTCACGAAGTCGTTTCCTGTTATCATTTACGATCTGCTCAGTCGACTCATCGACATGCGAGTCGACCCATGAGGCATGAGTCGACTCATTATTAAGCATGAGTCGACTCATCAGAATTTCTCTTGTTTTCTTTGTTCTTTCTGTTTAACCACCTACTGTGTGCAAACACATAGACTGAATTCATGTGTTATTTATGTAAGATGATTTTCCTGATACAAAGTTTAGTTTTGCACAGCAAGACATGTATAAGAGTAGAATAAACACTTCACTACTAGTGGTACTTCATGGTTCATGTAAAGTCCTCGTGTTGGACTATAAGCGACAAAGTCCTCGTGTTGGACTATAAGCGGCAAAGTCCTCTTGTTGGACTATAAGCGACAAAGTCCTCGTGCTGGACTATAAGCGACTAAAGTCCCCGTGTTGGGCGTTGATGATATTTCAGTCCATGCGTTGGACATTGGTTAGATTTAGTCCATGCGTTGGACATCGGTTATACTCAGTCCATGTGTTGGATACTCGTACTTGCAGTCCATGAGTTGGACGTTCACTTCATGCAGTCTATGTTTTAGATACTTAATCGTTTTCGGACATAACACTCATGTGAGTTTGACGTGACACTTGCGGTAGCCTTGTCATGATTTCACTTATCGGTAGAGATGAGTTTGTATTCGTTTCCTTTATTGTTTCTTGTATTAGATCTCGGGTTTAGTATTTAGGGATTTACAATTTGAGATACAAGGTATATACATGAGGGTTTCCTTGTTTGGATTATTTCGCTCGACGTACCTATGCTCGTGTTGTAATTTCCTAAGTACCAAAAACCCATTTGCTATTAGAATAATGATTTTATACTATTATGTAATAACTGTATTTTCTGTATACAACGAGCCCTTTCCCTGGGGGTTGGTTGTGATGTTGCTCGCTAGCGCTTTGACGCTCGTTGTCCCTCCCCTTTCAGGTAACGAGTCAGAAGCCCGGAGAGTCGCAGGTTGATGGCGATGCACTTTAGCTTCAGCTGTCTTTTTAGTTATATTTTATTTTGTACTCTACTTGAGATATTTTTAGACTTAAGAGGTTTATGTTCTAGAGTTGTAAAGGCTGTGTGCCTTGTTTCCTGTATCAGATATTATGTACTTTGAGACATGTTGAGATCTCCAGATTTTTGTTATTCATTTCAGACTTTGACTATGTATTCCAGTTTACTTGGTTGAGGAGATGTGTTAATTCGATGTTCCATCATTTCATCAAGTACTCGTTGTAAAACCTTTTACTTGCTTTGTACCTACACCTATTGTTGATTCCTCTAGAGAGATAGTAATTGTGATGGTGAAACATGTTATTGCACGGTGTGGTGCATGGCAGGTTTGACATTCTTGGTTTCACCTCGGACTGTAGCCTTGTGTGAACCCAGGGGCGTCACAAACCTTCAGCCGAATACCTTGGAATATTGCTTGGAGTTGATCAATAGGCAGTGAATATATTTACTGAAGGAATTATTCGTGGTGGCTCAGTTACATCTTTATCAGCACTCCTTAATCAACTTGACCTCGTATTGCGTAAGACGGCAAATCTAAGAAGTTGGCAGGTTATAGTCC
Organism: Asparagus kiusianus; assembly: GCA_022839385.1. NCBI lineage: Eukaryota > Viridiplantae > Streptophyta > Magnoliopsida > Asparagales > Asparagaceae > Asparagus > Asparagus kiusianus. The sequence goes on from BQKN01066094.1 coordinate 8,185, forward strand.
TGTTGAAGTTGCTGGAAATATCAATGTTGTCGATGAGTTGCTTATTGTTCAGAATAAATCTTATGAGCGACCAACCAATTTAGTGGCTTAAAGTATCAAAGGAGAGGAAGAACTACCCGACGGAGCATTTGCTGTTCTGACCAGTGAGTAGGTACATCCGCTGCACCCTTGCACTCATTTCTATCTTATTACATTAAGGACAATGTAGATCTTAAGCTTGGGGGTGTGGTGTGGGTTGTTTATGCATTGCTTGCTGTCGATAATTGCCTATTTTTCTTTTATTTTAGTTTTTCTTTTGCTTTGTTTCTTCTTTAAAAAAACACAAAAAAAAAAAACAAAAAAAAAACAAAATAGGGAAATGATCTCTTGATGATGACATGAATTCTTAACCTTTATCGATAATTGAACTAGATAGATGCTCATTAATCGGGACTTGACAACTTTTTAGACCACCTTTCAACTGATTCTCAAAGGTTTTTGATTACAAGATAACAATATAGGAGAACCAGACTTGAATGTTCTCTTGTCTTATAGGATTTAACATTTATGTGGCTAGCGTCATAACCATTACTCTATTGAGACAAGAAGGGAATTAAATTTGGTAGACAAATAAAACCCGTGAGATTTTGAGCCTGAAATTGGATGCATTACACATCCAATCATTATTTTCTTTTCTTGTGTGATATTCTCCAATGGTGTAGGATACTAGAACTTGCATTGAATCTCTTCAAGGCCACATATAACTTTTGTATGCATAAAAGGTGATTGAGGCACATTTTTGTTTATAGTCCATATTAGCCAAATAGCCTACCATGCACTATTGTTCCCTTTGATTAGCCCCCTTGAGCCTATGAGCCTAATTTTTGTTGATTAAACCCACATATGTAACCTTCAAAATCCGATTTTATTCCTTACCCATTGCCTAAGCTAGTAGAGCATATTTTATGATACAATGGGTTATGTGAGTAATATGGTGTAAGCTTTGGGGTGTGAAAGTAGGCGTTTGCTTCCTTTTCATAATTCTTTCGAAAAAAAAAACCAATTCGAAAAAAAAAGATGAATAAAGTGTCATCTTTATGGTGTATGTAATTGCGGGTGTCGAAAGAATTTATTATGGCATACTAAAAGGAGTAGTTGGAAGAAGTTCTTTAATATATGATGGAGTTTGTGTGGATGTCATCGATCTTACTTTGAGATCTAATCTTTTACAATCATAGCTCCACTAGTGATAGGCTTTCAACCAATCCCAAATATCTATCCTACCCTTTTGACCCTAGCCCCATTACAACCAAATAAAAGACCTCATGATTTTGTTGCATACCTTAGTTTTGAAGTGGTGGAGAATTGAGATGAAATGCAAGCTTATGGATTGAATACATCCATTTGGAAGAATTTTGAGTGACATAATCCCATCCTTAAACACATGAGAGATTGAGAGTCCACTTATCCTAAAGTGAGGTCTACCAATTTAACTACCTGAAAGTCTCAATTTTAGTACCTCGGGATTGAAGCTAGTTACATGTATTTCTTTTTTCTACTTTGACTTGAGAATTGGATAGGATGGATATCCTTGACTTGTGACGCTTGTGGTCGTAAATAAATTTTGAATTGTGATTTTGTTGAGAGTTTTGGAAATTAATTTGTTAAGTCCCGATGAAACGTATTTATCTTGTGATATGTTTGATATTGGTTAAATGATTGATGAGGGGGTGATCCATACTCTATTTGGTTTCCACTCCTCCTGTTTTCTTAATTGTTTATTTGCTTGAGGACAAGCAAAAGTCTAAGCTTGGGGGAGTTGATAAACACGTAAAATATGCATTATCTTAGTGTGTTTCAAGCATGATTTACGAGTGTTTAATGCATATTTCGTGTTTAGATCGAGTATACTGCTGTTGTTTGTGTTTTTATATGTAAGTATTGGCTCAAGATTGAAAGATTTGATGATCGTTGGAAGTTTTACAAGAGTTTGAAGCAATAACAAGCTTTCGAATGCATGGTTCGTGAAGAAAATGGATGCACAAGTATGAAGAACTGGAATTT
>BQKN01066097.1:0-49620 GCA_022839385.1 Asparagus kiusianus
TATATTTGAGAAACTTACCATTAATTTTAATGTTGGAGCAGTTTCTGTTTTCTTCTGATGCTGCAGAGGAGCTGAAAGAGGAGATTTCAAAGAAAAACCATGAGTTGGTTTTCGTGTATGATTTCAATCTTGTGGATAAGGTGTGGGGAGAATCACGGCCCAAGCCTCCGGTTAGACCAATCAGAGTGCATGATATTAAATATGCTGGTGTGGATGCCTCATCGAAGCTGTCTTCATTGAGAGCTGGACTTGCTGAAGCTGGATGTACTGCAATTGTTGTAACCATGCTTGATGAAGTTGCTTGGTTGTTGAACTTGGTAAGTTTTTATGACATTTAGATAGTTTTTTCTACCTGCCCTTCTAACAGCTGGAAATGTATACAATCTCAATATACTAGTTTATGCTGTATATAAGTCATTCACAGATGGCCATTATTGTGTATGATGCCCAACTGCCGAGATCCTTTTCTTTTTCATTTCTAGCTTTGTGATGCTTTCACTGATAGTTTTGTGCATACTTCTTTCTCTTCATGCAGAGAGGAGATGATATTCCGCATTCACCTGTGGTATATGCATACCTAATTGTGGAGAATAACAGTGCTCGATTATTTGTTGATAATTCCAAAGTCACTGATGAAGTAATCGTCCATCTTGCAAATGCTGGAGTAGAAGTGAGGCCATATGATACCATCTTGTCTGAAATAGAGAGGTAAATTTTATTTTTGAGTTTTAAGTTTTTTTTGTGAATATTGTTTATCAAATTATAGATTCTTTATGACACCTAATATTGGTGCCATTGCTGAGACTGAAACTTGGTTTCAGGAACTTTCTCCTGTCATTTTAACTTTTCAAGTGTACTAATCTGCTTATCCTTGCACTCTCTACCTCAGTTTCTTTGAGCTTGTTGTTTGGGATCTACAACTTCCCATTTCCTTGATTTATTTTTTGACACAAAGTTTGGAAGATTTATAGATGTTTTGCGCTAGAAAAAGAGATGAGTGACATCCATCTCATCTGCTTGCCTGTTGCTGTTTTAAAAATTTTAATTAATATACTGGGAAAAGTTCTTGGTCAGCATCCATGCATTCTGAACTTGAAATTAATGACACATATCTAGAACTTTAGAAAAACATATTTTCAAAGTCTTTTTGTTCCTTGGACTGAATTATTGTAATTTTCTCCAGAATGGCAGAGCAAAAGGCAAAACTATGGTTGGACTCTTCAAGTGTGAATGCTGCAATTGTTAGCAAATTTATGTCTGCTTGTGATAAGAATATTAAAAAATTTGGAACCAATGGGAAGAACAGAAATGTGAAGACATCTAAGGATAATCCCCTAGTCAAAAGTCATGATGCCAAAAGTGAAGGGCCTAGTGTCTATTACAAGGTTTCTCCTGTCACCCATGCCAAATCAGTGAAAAACGAGGCAGAGCTTGAGGGTATGCGCAGTTCACATTTGAGGTAACATAATTGAACCTGGATATTGTTACTGATTCTGTATGTACTTTGCAAACAACACAGACACATATTCATACAGACATGTATACGTACACACACACACACACAGATAGAGACACAGACGCGTACACATGCGCACACATGCACACATGCCAAATTATCAGTTCTTTGCTTGAAGGCAATACACCTGCTGTCACAACAGATGAATTGTTTTCCTTGTTCCAGTTAGTCTTGCAGAAGATTTGAATCAGTTACTTCATTACTAAAAATAGATTGAAGTCTAAAACTGCGAGAGAATTAGTAGTTTCCTGTCGTGACAGCATCTATTAGATTCTACAATTAGATGTTCAATTAACTAAATTTTTTGTTCTGTTCTGTCATCCTCTGGATATAAAGTACATCATAAGAATAATATTGCTTATGATGTTGTTAGAAGACAAATATATTTGTATGTTGGACATGCTTGTTCGCGAAGTGATAAAAATATGTTCCTTGCAGAGATGCCGTTGCTTTAGCAGAATTTTGGTCTTGGCTGGAAGAAGAAATTCTTAAGAATGTGGATCTAACTGAAGTAGAAGTTGCTCAGAAACTACTTGATTTTCGTAAAAAGCAAGCTGGTTTTATCGACACAAGCTTTGAGACCATCAGCGGTATTTTATCATGCTTTTATTTGGTTTCTTTATACATTGGTTCGCCTATGTTGCTGTACTGGGAATTCTATGAAGATCTTTGCCCTGGTGTGTTCACCATAACTAACCTCTGGGCTCTGGAGTTAATTGTAGTCTTTATTAGTATAAAAGTGACATTTTTAAGTTTCTTTGTCATTGAATTCCTTTTTTTTTCTTTTTGTAAATCTGAATTTTTGTTTTTGTTTGATCTTTCTGGAAAACTTTCTGTGTCAATTCACATATTTATTACTTTCTTATGGGGTGGGGGGGAGGGGGGGGGCGCTATTATCCGTGTTCATTCTTTAGATACATAGAACACTCTGATACTCTACCATGAGCATGAATTGTTACTTTTACTACTATTTCAGTTGAATGAATAATGTTATTGATTTTGTGTTGAAGATTTCACAGATAATTTATATTTCCTGGGTTCTTTTTTGGATTAGTAATAAGTTATTGACTGATTTCTAGGATACGGACCAAATGGTGCAATCATACATTACAGGCCCTTACCGGAAAACTGCAGTATTGTTGATGACAAGAACCTTTTCCTCTTAGATAGTGGTGCCCAGTATGTTGATGGTACTACTGACATTACAAGGACAGTACATTTTGGTGAACCATCTTCAAGACAAAAAGAGTGTTTCACGCGAGTCTTACAGGTGCTCCATATATATTTTTAACATCACACTTTGATATTTGAAGTTAGAAAGCCATATTTAAACTTTATATCGAAGACGGTAAGTAGTGTTTTCTTTATAGGGCTCTTAGACGTTGTTTTTGTTTACTTCCCAATCTCCTTTATTAGACATGTTACTTAAGATACTGCATTGTTGTATAGGGACATATAGCTCTTGATCAGGCAATATTCCCTGAAAATACTCCTGGTTTTGTTCTTGATGTGTTAGCACGGTCTTCTCTCTGGAAAATTGGGCTTGATTATCGCCATGGTGATTTTCTTTACTATAAAAATTGATGTTCAGTCAGTGCAGACATGACTTGCCTGCTTAAAGGCTGTTAAAATTATATATTGACTCTACTTGTTTCAGGGACTGGTCATGGTGTAGGTGCTGCATTAAATGTGCATGAAGGTCCACAGAGTATAAGCTTCCGATTTGGAAATATGACTCCATTGCGGGAGGGTATGATTGTTAGCAACGAACCTGGTTATTATGAAGATCATTCTTTTGGGATTAGAATAGAGGTACCCTCCTTAATTTTAAATCTTGAAGTCAATTAATACTTTCATGCTTACTATGTTTCTTACACCTAAAAACTTTGATTGGGGATTTGCATTTTAATGCTAGGAATTTAAAGCATCTGAATTTTCGTCTACATAAATTGCCAATATATGAAAACGCTTGCTTCAGTTTCTGGTGAATTTGCTTTGTATATTTAGTTGCAGAGACTATCCTTGATCATGCTAAAAGGTATACACAGATTGATTATTAGTTACATATTGTCTTGCCGAAACTTCTCAGCATCATGCTCAAAGGTACATAAACAGATGTATATTTGTTTAATGTATCATGTTTCTTACCCCTGTTTCTAGTCATGCTAAAAGGTGCCAGGCAGATACTTACTTAATTGCCATGTCATGTTGTGAAAACTGTTCTATTTCTTGGAGGAATTTTTTTTTCTGCAACACTGTATCATGTTGTTGATATGGTTGTCTGAATGCTTCAAGGAAGTAGTGGACTGCAAGTTCATGTTGTTCATAGTGTTAGCGGAACTGACAAATTCAAAACAGGCTGTAAAATCATTCAAATATCTGAGGTCACCAAAAAGAATGAAGTGAATTGAAGCAGGCTACTACCATTGTCTGAGTTATAAAAGTCGATTCTCAGCAGCCAGTATTACATATGATGATGCTTGCAATGCAGATGCATCATATATTTTGGTCTGTCCCATAATTTTATACTCTTTCTTGATAAAACCATATTTTCTTCATCTATTCTTATCTACTTTAGATATTTATTGTAGTATTTTAAGCACTCAGGCAGGAAAGAATAAAAGTTTTTTTTTTTTCCTGTTAACCTCTATTATGACATTCCTTTGATTTATTTCAATGTAGAATTGAATTCATGATTCTTACAGGTTGAAATGTCATTTTCCTTCATATTATATAGGTTAATGTTGTAGCGGAGACGAATAAGACTTGTTTCATAAATGTATTGTTGTCATTAGGTTTTTTCTGTAGGTAATTATTTCACATTGTATCATGAGCTGTATCTTTAGTTTTAATAAGTCAGTTTGCTAAGATAATTTCTGTAAGAACTTTTGATGCGGTTTTCTACACTTCCTTGAGTTTTTCATTTTCTTCATAAAACCTTCTGCAGAATCTTCTTTATGTTGTTGAGAAGAATTTACCAAATGCATTTGGAGGCATCGGATATCTGGGTTTTGAAAAGCTTACATTTGTTCCAATTCAGGTATGTATGACATTTTTTACTTAATTATCATCACCTTCTCGACAGCGAGCTATACCTGGTAACTGAAATACCATAGATTTTGTTCGCGGTGGCATTTCACATGTTCACAGTAGATACACTGGAACACTTTCTTGGATAAATTTAAATACTAATTGTGGCATGTTCTTTACTTTGCTACTTCGATCAGTATAACAAATGTGCAATTGGATTTTAACCCATACGGTAACATAGTGCATTTCCATTGATTTTTAACCTTGTTTCATATGATTTTAGGTATTGTTAGGATAAATTTAGTCACTAAACCTTTTTATTTAGGGGTTTCTCAATATTAGTTCCTTAAGTCATTAGTATTTTGATATTAGTTCCCCAAATATTCATATTTTGATATTATTCCCTCAAATCCTTTAAGTGTGTTGAAATAAGTCCTTTTGTTACTTCTTTTTGTTAAAATGCCAACCATAGTTGTATAATTGCAAAGTCACCCCGTCCCCCTCTCTCATCCCCTTTAATCCTATTTTCCTTAAAAATTAGAAACTTTATTAACAAAGTTTTGAACCTAGAGCATGATTCAAGAGCTTAAACATTTTTAGGGATAACAATAATTTGATGGAGATGACTTCTTGAGGAGGCATTGTGGGTTTTTTTTGTAGCTTTTGGTGGAGAAAGTAGCATTACTTTCATGGGGTTAGCTAAAAGGGTGGTTATTGGGGAAGATAACTATCTGACTGACTTTGGGTTTAAAATTTTTAAATGGGTTAGGATGTTATTGGGTTTAAATTAAGAGTTTTTACATTAGGTGAGGTAGCTTTAGTGAGAATGTCAGCTAACTGTTTTGAAGACAGAGTGAACTGAAGAGAGATCACTTTCTTTTCCCAAGCATCTCTGACAAAATTACAATCAACCTCAAAGTGTTTAGTTCTCTCATGAAACACTGGATTCTTTGCAATATAGATGGTTGACTGGTTATCATAATATATAGACGTAGATCCAAGTTGAGTAAAACCAAGCTCTGTCAATAATTTTTACAATAACATCATCTCACAGATAGTGTGAGTCATAACTCTGTATTCTGCCTCTGCACTAGATCGAGATACCACGTATTTTTCTTACTCTTCCAAGTTACCAGATTTCCTCCAATAAAGGTACAAAATCTAGAAGTAGACTTTCTATCTCCTATGTCTCCCGCATACCCAGCATCAGAAAAAACAGAGATGTGTAAATGTCCATGTTTCTTATACAGTAATCCTTTTCCAAAACAGCTTTTAACATACGTTAAAATCCTCAAAGCAACTGTCCAGTCTCTTGGTTTATGTATAAACCTGTTCAGTACTCCTACTGTAAATGTAATATCAGGCCTGGTCACAGTAAGGTAGATCAACTTGCTAATCAATCTCCTATATCGACCTGCATCATCTAAGAGAGGACTATTATCATGTTACAAATCCACATTCACCTCCATTAGAGTGTTTGCTGGCTTACACCCCAAAAGACCCATTTTTCGTAACAGATCCAATACATATTTCCTTTATGATAGAAGCAAACGGTCTTTTTAATACGCAATCTCAATCCCAAGAAAGTATTTAGGTTTTTTCATATCTTTGGTCATAAAGTGGCGTGAAAGGTACTCTTTAGTCTCTGCTAAGGCAATAAGGTCACTCCCAATCAGCAGGATGTCATTAGTATATACGGTCAGAATCACCAAATCAGATATAGTGCGTCGAATAAAGATTGAGTGATCTGACTGACATCATTCAAAACCGATACCAGATATAGCAGTACTGAATTTCTCAAACCATACCCGTGGACTTTATTTGAGACAATAAATCGTCTTTTTAAGCCTACAGAGAGTATTCTTCCACTGAGCAACATACCCTAGAGGTTGCTATACAGAAAGATATTTTTAACATCCAGCTGAAACATAGTCCAATTCAGATTAACGGTCATAGAGAAAAAGAGGTGAATAGAATTGAGACGGGCAACGAGGGAGAACGCTCAAGATAGTGGACCCCATAAGTTTGAGTATAACCCTTAGCAATAAGATGAGCTTTATAGCGATCAACAGAACCATCTGTGTGATACTTCAAGGTTATACCCATCAACAGCCAATCACAGTAGCACCCGTAGGAAAAGAAACAAGATCCCAAGTCCCTCTGAAAACAAGTGCATTCATCTCCTCATCTATGGCCTGTTTCCAAGTAGGAACTAACACGGCCTCCTCATATGACCTGTGTATAGATATAGATGATAAGGACAAAGTAATCTGACGAGAAGATGGAGTAAGACGGTTATAAGAAACAAAATCAGATATAAGATGATTAGTACAAGACCGTTTACCTTTTTGATGAGCAATATGAATATCCAGATCAGAAGCAATAGAAGTATTAGTAGGAGGCAGGTCGACAACTGAAGATGACCTATCGGTTAGAGCTGAGAGAGGGACATTACCTTTTGTACGACGAGAATACGTCAGTAGTGACGGTGGTGCAGGTGGCACATTAGAGTCATCCTGTAATCCTCGAGAAGACATATCAGTAGAAGGAACTGAAGCAGACAATGAAACATTAGTAGGAGCAATAGATGGTAGAGGAACACAAGGATCGACAGTTGGAGATGAACCAGCCGAAGAGAAGTATGGAACAAACTCAAAAAAGGTAACATCAGCGGACACAAAATACCTTATGGTGGATGAATTATAACATCAATAACATTTTTGAGTACGCGAATAACCAACAAAGACACATTTAATAGACCATGGAGACAGTTTATCTAGTGCTGGAGACAAATCTTGAACAAAATAAGTACAGCCAAAGACACGAGAAACCACAGAAAAAATCTGTTTCTCAGGATAAATGCAGGTGAACGGTCTTTTATCATTAAGAACAGAATAGGGCATCTTATTGATCAAGAAACATGCACTAAGAATAGCATCAGACCACAAATATTTTAGAACATTCATATGTAACATCAAAGTTCTAGCAACATCTAAAATATATCTATGCTTCCTCTCAGCAACTCCATTTTGTTGTGAAGTGTGAGAGCATGAAGTTTGATGAACAATACTAATATTTACACAAAAACGAGAGACATCATTTTTTATGTATTCCAAAACATTATCGATACGAAGAATACGAATAGAAGTAGAAAATTAATTTTTTATTTCATTGTAAAACATTTCAATAACAGTTAAAACCTCAGACCTCTCTTTTAACAGATAAAGCTAAGTCATGCGAGAGAAGTCATCAACAAAGACAATGAAATATTTAAAACCTTTCACAGAAGGTATATGACAAGGGACCCCAAACATCAAAATGGACTAACTCAAACGCAGAACTGCTGCGTTTATCAACATGACTCTGATAAGTAGCACGATAGTGCTTACCCAGTTCACAAGATTCACAATCTAAAGAAGAAACAGAAGACTGGATAGAAATGACAGACCGAAGCTTCCATAACGATGGATGACCAAGGCGCCAATGCCACAATAAAGAATGATTAGGCTTATCTACAACAAGATCAGTAGCGGGCGTATTGTCGTCCAAATAGTACATGTCTCCTCTCTCATGCCCTAAACCAATCTTCATCCCAGTCATTAGGTCCTGTAAAACACAATAAGAAGGAAAGAACGTTACTTTACAGTTATTGTATTTGGTAAACTTACTGATGAACAGTAAACTAACAAGAAATTTAGAAAGATATAGAACATCAGTAAGAGTCAACGATAAAGTGGCATGAACTACTCCATCACTAAGAACTGGAGAGTATGTACCATCAGTAATACAGACAAATGGAAACTTGTCAGAAAGGTTTAATGATACAAAGTGGTTCTTTATGCCTGTCATATGAGATGAGACACCAGAATCTACTACCTATAGTCTGTGATGAGATGCAATGTAAACATCCATATCTGAAGAGGATGCATGAGTAGCAGAATGACTGTTCTGAAAGGGCTTGAGTTGACGCAACCCGTCATACTCAGCCTGAGAAATCTGCACTGCGGAGGGAGGTAAGTACTCACAAAGAAACAACAGAGGTAGAAGTAATATCAGCCATGTGGGCCCATACAGGACGACCAAACTTTTCCCAGCACTTCTCAGATATATGATTAGTCCTTCCATAATGTCTGCACTGACGCAAACTCCTATCTAAGTCAATCTATCTCCCACCAAAAGAGCCTCTTCCTCTCCCTGTGTCGCGGCTACGTCACCGACCAGGACCTTGATCTTTGCCACGTTCGGAGAACATAGCAGACTGATCAAGTGACAGGAGACGGTGTGGGTGATACAGTAGTAACTCCAGTAGATACCTGCATAATTCTGTAGAATGTAGCAGTCAAGGAGGGAATAGTATATACTAGTATCTAGTCCCGTTCCTGAGACTGTAAAGTGGGACTCAGACATGACAAGAACTTGGACACTACAAGGTCCCTATGATATCCTAACAGTGTCGGTGCATCCGTAACGGCGGGTTGATGCATCTCTAATTCATCGATCAGACCTTTCAGCTAACCAAAGTACTCAGGAACTGACCGATCGTCCTGTTAAAGGGAAAAAAGTCCTTCATACAGCTCGAACATATGAGATGCATTCTTCTCATTATCGTACATGACTTTTAAATTATCCCACATCTCCTTAGCAGTGGTCGAGAACATGACACTGTTACTGATCTACGCTTCCATGCTGTTAAGAAGCCAAGTCATCACACAACAGTTAGCAGAGATTCATGCGGTATACGTAGGATCTGTAGAAGCAGGGGGTGAGGCCAGAAGATGAGCCAATTTGTTCTGAGCACCAATGAAGATGCGGAAGGTCTGTATTCAAAGAAGATAGTTGATGCCATTTAACTTCACAGTGGTCCCCAAGACAACATTGGATGCAGAAATCTCAGCAGCAGCAGTAGTAGTAACGACAGAAGAGATGTCAGACATCGTTACAAATCAGGATAGTAGTAGCGAAGCAGAAGAATCTTAATCAGAGAAGTAGAATCATTTGAAATCAACACATAAGCAGAAGAATCGTAATCTTCTTTGTCTTCCTCCCCCCTTTTTTGTCACTGTTCAGATCAGAGATCAGATAGATTTGAGGTAGAAGGCGACGACAGCGATTGAAGACGAAGGAGCCATTGAGGTTGAAGGCGGCAGGGATCAGTGGTTCTGGCGGCTGCGGGCTTCGCTTTAAAGATCGACTCCAGCTTCGATTTGAGGGCCAGAAGTTGCTGCCGTTGTTCGGAGGCGAAGGAGGAAAGGAACTGGGCGTCGATCTAGAGGAAGGAGTGGTGATCTTAGAGGAAGCTAAGAGCGGCGGCGACGAGCACAGAGGGCGGCAACGATGGCGGTGAGCACAAAGGGCGAGCGGCGGCGACGAGCAGAGAGAGCGGCAAAGAAGATGATAGAGGTCGAATTTTCTCTCTCTCTCTCTCTCCCGATTCATATCGACGAAGAAGATGATGGAGAAATCGGCGTCGGTGACAGAGGTTGATATCATTGTCGGCGAGTGACGGAGAAGGTGGTGTCGGTGGTGAGTGACAGAGGGCTTCGAGGATGAGGAGAGAGTGGCGACGGTGGCTAGGGTTCGGGTAGATTAGGGTTTTGAGGGCAGATGAAAAGAAAGAAGACAGTTTGTAGAGAGGGATGCAATATTTTTTAAAAAAATAGGGTTAGAGTTTGAAGGGTTTGCTCTGATATCATGTTAGAGATGATAAATCAGAATTGCTCAACTTTATTCATTTACATAGGTTTATATATCTAGGAGTACATAACACATATGTGTAATAGGTTAATGGGCCTAAACCCGATAACTCAATACTAATACCACATTAAATTTTTTTTGATATAAACCCTATCTCATCCTTTCCCTCACCTCTCTATCTCCTCTTCTTCCTCCATCTCCTTCACCATCTCCTCCATCTCTAGGGTTTCTCCAAACCCTAGTTTCATTGCTCCTCTCCTCCCTTTCTACCAATGGCCCCCTCCACCTCCTCTCTTTCTTCTCTTCCCCTCCCTGTCCTCCTCCACCTCCTCTGTCTCCTTCTTTTCTAGGGTTTCTTGTCGGATCAGAGGCTGGAGCGACACGGATATGATCATTTCAAGTCGGATATCGTTTTCGAGGCCCATGTCGGACATGTCGGGGGGTATTACGGACACATCGGGCTGATTTTCAGCCTTGAAAAATCAGAAATTAGCCGATTTTTTTATTTTTTATTTTTTTGAGTTGATAAGTATTGAGGTTTGGGTTTAATATTGAAAAGCCTAACTTGATTAAATTTTTTTTAGCCTTTTGTTCTCGTAGTAACCTGATAGCATATAATACAGATTAGGGCAAAGAAAAAAATATTGCTCTTTTTCCCGCCGCGATCTCCTCTCGTTCGTCTTCGTCTCTACAAATTAAGAATTCATAAAAGCGTGATGTAAACAATAAGTTTGAACCGTATTGAAATCAATTCAAAGTCTAATACTTTATGTTAAGTTTATACAAGACACTTTACTTCATGTTAATTTTATGCAAGGCACTTCGAAAGTTCTAGTTTGACAATGTGTATTTTATTTATTTGTTGGCAATAATATTCTAATGCTTCCCTTCAAGAAATGGAAAACAACTCGTGTCTTGATGATGAATACTCAACTTAAGTAGGATAAACTATAACAAAAGAAGTGCATTCCATCTTGGTGACCAAAATTGAATAGAAATCCATCCTGGCAATCCGATATTTAGTATATGTCCCCTGACATATCCCGATTTTCGTTATCCGACATGAATTTTAGCTGTCCGACATGAACCCGACATCCGACATTTAAAACATTGGTTTCTTCAAACTCTTAAGACCTTTCCTCCTCTCCCCCTCCACCTACCTTCCCCTCTCACCTCCTCCATTCTCATCTTCCTTACCTCCTTCCTCTCCTCCTCCCCCGTCTTCTCCTCTCTCTCCACTCTTGTTGCTGATCTTTCGTCCCTCTCCTCCTGCCACCAACCTCGCCAACTTTCCTAACCCTCTCTGCTTCCTCTCCTCTCCTTTTTTTTCTCTTGGGTTAGATTGAGGCTGTAATAGTAATTTTACTTTTTTAAAAAATAGAAAATATTGAAAAATGTGACATTGAGAACATGTAAGTAAACCACGGTGGTTTACATAAAAGTAAAATAAAATAAAGGTGGTACAATGCAATTTGGATAAATGTTAAGGTGATTTTCGTGTAAAAACCCTTAAATTAATGGGTTGGGGTTCATAAGGGTGGTGAGGGTATCATTGGAGAAGTTATGTGAATTACATTTGAATTCTGAATAAACGGGTATGGGTTAGGGTTAGGGTTAGGGTTAGGTTTAGGGCTAGGGTTAGGGTTAGGTTTTTTTGGTTAGGGTTAGGGTTATTTTTTTTGGTTAGGTTAAATGGGTTTAGGGTTAGGGTTAGGATTGGGGTTAGGTTAAGGTGGGTTAGGGTTAGTGTTTGGGTTTGGGGTTAAGGGTTAGGGTTTGGTTTAGTTTAGGGTTAGGGTTAGGTAGGTTAGGGCTAGGGCTAGGGCTAGGGTAGCTAGGGCTAGGGCTAGGGCTAGGGTAGGATTAGGTAGGGTTGCGGTTAAGTTAGGTTAGGGTTAGGGTTGGGGTTGGGGTTAGGGTTCTAGTTGGAGTTTCCTAGATGTAGATGTGGTTTTGGGTATTGGGAGTGCGGGTATAATTGTCCGTTCTATAAAAATGTTATATGTGCCAGAATGTTCCCTAACATATTTAACCCCAACTAACCACAAGGACTAGTATCAACATATTTATGCCTTTGTGGGGACTAATATCAAACTACTAATGATGTATAAGGGACTAGTATCAAAAAACCCCTTTTATTTATCAACTACTTGTGTCTCTTTCTTGATAACTATTCATGCTACATGAAAATATATTCTTCAGATTTTCCTTAAAACAATTCATAGAAGACTTAAGCAAGTAGTCCTGGTTTTAGTATTATCTGCTGAATCTTCTGATTAAGACAGATAATTGTAGTATTTTTGGTGATTACTTCATTGTCATCTTAGTTGATCTTCATATTGCCTTTTATCCGTTGGATTTTATTATGAAAATACAAATTCATGTTGTTTCTTTATCTTACTGGTTTGTTTCTTCTTTGTGCTTGCAGTCTAAACTAGTTGACTTGTCCTTGTTATCCTCATCAGAAACCAATTGGTTGAATGACTATCATTTAGAAGTCTGGGAAAAGGTCAGTGGGATTAAAGATCCAATTTCACCTTCAATTTTTTATTTGTTGCTTGATTTGGTTGTATTTGTAAGCTAGCAGCTATTGATCATGGATTCTGTATCAAGTACTATTCCCTTTAGACTGTAATCACCTCTCAAAAAGCTTTAGAGAAGGGTGACACTAGGGGCACACCCCCAACCACACTTCCAACCACACCCCCTCTCTCATTTGCTACAGTATACCGGGCCTCACATGAGATTTTAAAATTTTAAAATCCCATGTGGGGCCTGGTGTACTGTAGCAAATGAGAGAGGGGGTGTGGTTGGAGGTGTGGTTGGGGGTGTGCCCCTATCATTTTCCTTTAGAGAAACGTGAGAAGTAATATATGTTTATTTATCTATTTTTTAGCTTCCACCAAATGATTATAAAATCTATTTGAAATGCACGCAAGTGTCTGAAACATTTTGTTCTGCAACTTGATTTGCAGGTGTCACCATTGCTGGAAGGCTCTGCTCAAGAATGGCTATGGAACAATACCAGGCCCCTTGAGAAGAAATAATGTCCTTCCTACCTATCAATATATTTCCACCATGTAGATTCTCTTCATCGCTACTGTACATATTACTGACGAGATGCTCCCGAAGCAGTACAAATCTTTGAGAAGATGGGATCAGTAAACAAGCATTGAAGCAACAAGAACAACTAAACTTTGGCTTTGCTGGTATTCTTGTAGGGTGTATACTTGGAGGGTGAAATTGCCATGCGGAGCATTCAAGTAGCCCTTTTTGAGGCCTCTTTGCAAGAAAATAGGCCTCATTTATTTGCTGCTAAGCTTTTTCCAGACCAACGAGGATCTTACGTAGTAAAATCTGTGTCCTTCTATTGGTTTGAATGCAATTAGTTCACGCAATTATTTGTCAATAATAATTGTTATTGGTCCGAAAAGAGAAAACGAGAGAACCCTCTCACATCGAGGCTCAACTCCTGCAATTATTTGGCGTCATCCTCGAGTAATGTTTGAAAGTCTACATGAAACGGCTCTTTTCTCATTTATCATTATGCTTGTAGTCTTTTGCATCATTTGCTGTAAGATTTTATGGAATCCAACGTATCGATAAAGGGAACTATTACTAGTTCTTTAAATTTATAGACATGTAGTGCTTGGGATGAGGATCCGGGTCCTGGACCCGGGCCCGGTTGCCTCGGGCCAGGTCCGGGCTCGTGCCTAAGCGGGCCGGGCTGCGGGCCGGCCTGTTTTTTTAAATTTTTTATTCTCTTTAAAATTTTAATCACACATAAAAAATTACACAAAATTTTAATAAAAAACAATAATATTATTAATCACTTAAAATTACATAAATTATAAATTTAAAAAATTATAAAAATAAAAGATGATAAAAAATAACTTCTTTATTAATAATTAATAAAACCTTTACAAGTATAAATTTATTTCAGAATTTGTCGTATCACAATAGATGAGTACATCTTAACTAGGTTAGCACCTATATCACTATCATTTGTAAACCGTTTTTAAAATAATTCATTATAAATTTTTAGCTAAGAAATAAAAATTATAATTTGATGAATATTGTTTAATATTTATATCTATCTGTTAGTCCCAACTCTTCAAATTTATCTTCAATTCCAGCCAACCGATCGATGTCTTGCGTTCTCTTCTCGTACCTCCACCAATCTTGTAAGCAGATTATTGCCTGTACAGCATACGGATTTAATGATGTCCTGTGGCAGTCGATCAAACGTCCTGTTGTGTTAAAGGCGGATTCCGAAGCTACCGTCGAAACCTGCACTGAAAGTAAGTCATGAACTATGGTGGAAAGTATAGGATATGAAACTGATCCATATACTATCCACCGGATCCAGGATTAATATCGTTAGGATCAGTAGGAATAGTTATAGTAGGAGGGTTCATTTCAAGATCATGAGTTAGGTTTTACTCTTCATAATCAGACCCGCAAGCCATTTGATTGAAGAATTAGTGAGCTAAAGTGATTATTAGAGAGTATAAGAGAGTATTAGAGAAAAGTAGATGAGTTTTGGTGCGAGGAAAAAAAAACCCCCTCTATTTACAGAGGCAACCCTCTAGACAAATGACCAAAATACCCTCATTTGTGATCGTTTTTTGATCGTTTTAGGGGCAAAACGGTCAAAACGGTTAAAATAGCCGTTATGACCGGTTTGCCCGCAACGGTCACCTTAGGTGACCATTGCACCAGGGCTGGCACCGGGCCGGACGCCGACGAGACGGCCCGTACCCGAGCCCGAAACCCGGTCTGGCCCGGTCCCGGCCCGAAACCCGGTCTGGCCCGGTCCCGGCCCGGCGAGCTAAATGGACAGGCCTAGGAATAGTCATTTGTCAATTCCGAGAGAGTTAAAACTTGTTAGGTTGTCCCAACAGCTTGAGCCGTTTTAAGATGACACCAGAAACTTTTGAAAATGTCATGTATTACCAAAAAAACTTTCTGGAGGCGTAATCTAAGCATAAAGTAATAACATCTCTCAAGTACCTTCTGCTGTAGTAAAACTCAGGTTGCGGTAAAAGTTGTGGGTTATAGTTTCGTGGCTTGATTGCACTTAAAATCAAGTGTACGGTATTTTTTGTGCAGCGAAATACAACGGGTGCTATTTAGGGCATGTTCGTTTATTTCCTAAAAACCAAGAAATGGAAATGGAAAAGGTGGAAATCTTAAAATAATCCATTTCTTCCATTTCCATCCCTAAAACTCACCCACAACATCCAATAAAATATTATTTTTATTCAACAACTCATCCACATCATCTAATAAAATATTATTTTCATCTAACCACTCATCCACCATATCTAATAAAATATTATTTTCATCTAACAACTCATCCATCACATCTAATAAAATATTATTTTCATCCAAACATCACTCAACTCATCTCTTTTCATCATTTCAAATCACTCACATCATCGAATAAAATAATATAACAATTCACCTCATCTCATTAACATTTCATTTCTTTCATTTCATCCCAAAAAGTTATGAAAACACTTTTCTTAATCTTTCTTCACATCACCCAATAATACAATGACAACTCATCTCATCTCATTTTATTTCTTATTTTTAAGAATGAACAGAACAAAAGAAAACAAGAAAACTACAGGAAATAGGTTTCTTATAATTCATTTCCTTATTTTTTTGGCCAACCGAACAACATCAAAACTAGTTTTCTTAAAAAATCACTCACATCATCCAATAATAATGTGACAACTCATCTCATTTCATCTCCATTTCTTTGATTTTCTTTTTTTTAGCAAACCAAACACTCCCAAAACAATCCTTCTTAGAAATAGTTTTCCATTTCTTTGATTTCCCACTTTTTTTTAGACAAACGAACAGGCCCTTAAGCGCAACGAGTGGGGAACTAGATGGTATTTAAGCCTAGTTTCGTACTCCAACGAGGCCCATTACGTCTCAATCATTGTTGACTAAACTTTTAGCCCACCATGACAACTCGAGGATGACCCATGAAAGCATTTCAACAACTCATGAAGGTGACACACGGCGACCTTGACTTGGGAAAAGTCTTTTAAGAGTGACGTCATTTTCTTGCCTGTGTCTGTGTGACTAACAAATTGAGGACAGAAATTAATCTGCCATTTGATTTCTCATCCATTTGATTTTGAATTTTCCTTGTGGACCCCAAGTTACCAAATTCCAATTCCGACAACATTTCTTTTCGCGTGATTGAACTCGCTCCATTGACGAATTGAAAGTCTTCTTACATTCTACCGGTATTACATGATGCCGCGTGTGCAAGGGGTTAAGAGAGTAGGGTTAAAGAAAAGAATTAACTTAGCCTGTCATGAGAGATTAAAAATAACTTAATTCCGTTTAGATTAGATAGTTAACATGAAGAGTTAGCTGCTTTGTGTTTGGCAAAACAAAAAAGTTTAAGAAGGTTAATCCCTCTAATACTTTTTAAAATTCAAACTTTAGCCTTATTGAAAGTATAATTTTTTTTAAAAAAAATAATTGTTATACCAAAATAACTTCAACTAGAATTTGCATTCATCTAAATTATAAAAATATTATCATTTTGTATTTATTTAAATAAATGATTGTTGAGAAGGCCAGTAAGAATCGATAATTCTAAAATTGCAACTATTCCAAATGTTTTAAAAATACTATGAAGTCATGTAAAAGACATTTCTATTAATTAGAATAGAGCAAAAAGTTCCCTCCACAAAGTGTTTTTCCCTCCACCCAAAATAGGGCTGTGCTATTTGACTCGCGGGTTGGGCAACTTGCGCCCAACCCGCAGTGAAATAACATTTTTGCCCAAAATATCATGCCTCATGATGCATGAACTTCATAGAATAGAGCAAAAAGTTCCATCCACCAAGTGTTTTTCTCTCCACCCAAAATATCTTTCCACATCACTTTTCCTCCACCGAGTTATCTCTCTTACACGCTGCACTGCACTCAGTCTATTGTGAAGGTGACACCGGCGGCCATGATTTGGAATTAATCTGGCATTTGATTTTGAATTTTCTCTATGGACACAACGTTACCAAATTCCAATTCCGACACCATTTCTTTCACGTAATTGAACTCGCTCCATTGACAAATTAAAACTGTATGAGAGAGTAATTAGTAAATAAACCTTTTAAGTTCTACAATTTTATATTTTTTAAATTTATTGAGAAATGGGGTAGAATGTGGAGCTTGAAAATTTATGTATAGCTTTTATTGAGAAATGATAAGATAAAGGGTTCTATTTTTCTGACTCGTTAGGTACCAAATTCAAATATTTAGATTGTCAACATTTACCAAATTTAAATATTTTTTAAAACCTTTATATTTTTTCTCTGATAAATATAAATTTTGTAAAGTATGTGATCTTTTATTTAAATATTTAGATTTTCAAACTTTTAAAACCTTTATATTTTTTCTCTGATAATTAAATATAAATTTTGTAAAGTATGAGATCTTTTATTTTTAACTTACGTAAATCAAATCTAAGCTTATATACATATTAATTAGGATGATATAATATACTTGAAGCTTATTTCTATTAATTAAAACTAATTAGAATATGATATGATAATAATATAACACTAAAAAGGGCTAAGCATGTATTTATCCATGGAAAGTTTTTCCCCAAGGCTCCTTAAAATCATATTTCCATATATATATATATATATATATATAAAATTTAAAGGTAAACTCTTTAATTAAAATTTGATATGAAAATAACTCAAACAATAGTTAAGAATTTTCTACTTCTACTTCTATTTCTTTTTTTAATAGAGTAAGGGAATTTTTTTACTACAATAAAAAAATAGTTGTTATATCTTGTAGGATGTTATAAGATAACTTTCATCTAATTTTAATATCAATTAAGTTCAAAAGTAACAAATAGCCACCTAAAAATTCTGATAGCACAAATAACATAGAATTTTTTTAAAAACTACAAACAACCCCTTTAAATTCCTAATAATAATAAATAGGCATATTGAAAACAAACCCTTAAAAATAAAAAAAATTAAATGGAGTCCCCTAAAAATTTTAAACTAGCAAAGAACCTCTAAAAAATCTAAAACTGCAAAAAGTCTTTTAAAAATTTATAATTATTGATAAACCCCAAAAATTCATAAAATACAAACAACCATTTTAAAATTCAAAAAGTACAACAACCCCTTTAATTTCTAAAAAAAAAATTACAAAACATGCACCTTCAAAAATAGATTATATGAAATCAATTTACTTGATCTACTCTATTCATTTTGATCTATATGCATGATTTGGATGATATATAAACAAAAAATTAGGCATATTAGATTTTATTTACTTGTGCATCAAGTGATAGTCTAATTAACAGTTTTATGACAATACAACCAAAGAGGCAATGAAAATAATGTATTAAAATATTCAAACACCATGATTTTTATTTTGTAGATGTTTTAAGTCATTTAGATCATGATAAATAGAGCGAATCGTCCATTGAAATAGCTGAATCCAAACATTTAGAGGTGCATCCTTAGATTCAGTCTAAGGTGGCTCCTTAGAATCATATTTCTCTCTCTCTCTACACACACACACATATATAAAGTGCATCTACATAATTAAAATCTAAGTATTTATAAAATTACCAACAAATCATCAATTTTAGGAAACATATACGTACGACAAATCTATTATACTCCGAAAACATAGTCTCCCATCTAATATTGATTTAGAGATTGACTGGTTATAATGTAAGTCCAAAGAGTTAAGTTTAACTGATGCTAGTACTTTTGACAATGGATCAAGCTACATTATGAGTTGCCCTCAGACGGCCTTATGACTTACATCCCACCAATGGGCTCAAGGGCTAGAGCGAATAGTATCAGAGCAGTTAGCGAGGTGTTTGAAAAAATTAAACTAAAATTTCACACATCATATGCAACGAAGTTGATAAGGTGTTACTTTTGGGAATTTTTTTTTTCATTTAAAAATCGATGATTTAGGTTGTTTTTGCAGATACAACCCAAAACCCCTGTACTATATACTAGGAAGTATGGAACTCAGCTATTCGTCACTTAAGCAAAACAACACCTAACTAAAACATGACCAATCTCTTCTATCTTTCCCTCCTCCTCCTCCTGCGCTCCCGCTTCAGCTCCGGCGACCCCCTCGTTCACAGCTGCGGGGTTGGTAACTACACTTCCGATAGCAAATACAAATCAAACCTCAATCAACTCCTCCACATCCTCACCTCCACCCACTCCACCTTCACCACCAAGACCACCGGCTCGGCCCCCGACACCGCCTACGGCCTCTTCCTCTGCCGAGGTGACGTGGGTCCCTCCGACTGCCGCGTCTGCGTCCAGAACGCCGCGATTGACGTCCTCTCCCTCTGCCCCGGAGGCAAGCAAGCCACGGTGTGGTACGACAACTGCGAGCTCCGGTACTCTAACCTCCGCTTCTTCTCCTCACTCGACTACACCGGCTCTTGGATAATGTGGAACGTCCAGAATGTCACCGGTAGTGTTCAAGACTTCATCCGGCTGCGGACGAAGCTTCTGGACGAAATTGACAACTACGCCGTCCACAACTCGCCCGCCATGTTCGCCACCGGGACTGCGACGAGCGGGAGCGGCGGCGGCGTCAGGATAAACGCCCTGGCGCAGTGCACGAGGGACCTGTCGGCCGACGGGTGCGGCCAGTGCTTGCAGCAGATACGGGGCTTGTACACGGGCCACGAAGCGAGTCAAGGGGGGAGGGTGCTCGCCAAGAGCTGTAATTTCAGGTTTGAGATCTACGAGTTTTATCAAGGGAAGCCGGATGTCGTGCTTGATCCGACGTCTCCGATGAAACCGCCGACCCTGCCGCCCGCTCCGAAGAAGGTATGGCACGCTGCATCAATATATCGACTAAACCCATCATAAACAAAATTTAAAATGTCCACTAAATAAGAATTTAGGCTTGAAAAATGAAAAAAATTCCAATATCAATCTAAAGAATACTCTAAAGAATATTTCCCGCATATATATATCCATCTTCTGTCAGGATTTGAGAACCAATATTGTTGATGTCTCTAATAGTACTGTTTTTGCTGTATGCAGACCTTGGGGACGCTAAGCTTGCTTCAACCTGATGAAGGCAAAATATAGCTATTTTGTGGACGATAATCCTCCAGTAGATCGATGATGTTTTCGCTTTGAGATTGGCATGCGTATATTAGATCCCCACTTGCATCATTTTGTGTTGTTCCATCTGTTATAGCTATACATAAATTAATGTTGTATTTGAGCACTTTTTATCTAGGGAAAGCGTTAATTAATTATGTTTAATTTGTTTTGTTTCTATTTTCTTTTCATAGCTGACAAGTATTGCACGCAATTGAATTTCCTATCCCTATTCTACCGGATACCGGAAGTAATAGTAAGCCTTTCATAGTAGTAACTTCTTATAATACGGCGTAATTTCGAAATTTTTTTCTTTATATACATACATGAGAGCAAATGATAATTGGAAATAGTTTGAGGAAAGTAGAAACTGAACTGTATCAATAAAATTGAAATTTCATAATTCAAAATTCTAATTCAATCTTTAATGATTTTAACTAGTGGGATGCACGTGCACTGCACATAGTCAAAAATCATGATTACTTCTTTTGGTATATAAACCAATGTTACAGAAGGCGCTAGGCGGACTAGGCGTTTGAGCCAGCGCCTAGCGCCTAGATGCCTAGCCGTACGCCTAGGCAACGCCGTGTTTGGCTATTTTTAAAATTATTTAATTATACTAATTAATAAAAACATGTGTTAAATTCATATAAATTTGTCAAAAAAGACAACAATCTTAGATTCACAATAAATCATATATACGTACTTAAATGCTAAATAGCCAAGATAATAATTAAGAAGGTTATAGAAAGCGCTAGGAGTTCTGGACCCGTCGCCTAAAGCCTAGGAGGTTTTCTTTTTCTTTTTTTATTTTTTAATTACAATAATTGATAACAGATGTTAATGTTATAGAAACTTAGGTGCCGGACTGACATCTAGGCATAATTTATTTCTTCATTTAAGTAGTGGTCGAAGAAGTTTTGCTACAGATTAGGGGTGATAGTGGAGTTGTTTATGTTTATAAGTTAAAAGAGTTTGAAAGATGTTGGAGAATGTGGAGTCTGCAACATAATAAAATCACGATCTAGGCCTAAAGGTTGCATTCTACGTAAGCAGACAATGGTTCCTTAAACACTCCTAAAACCTAGAGAGACAGCCTAGGTTTTAGTAGGAAATACCTATTTTAGTAGGAAAAATCTTTGAATCAGTAAAAGAATACTCTGAGCCATTTACGTCTCTCTCTCTCTCTAATCTTATGAAATTTCAGGCTAATTTAAAAAAATTTCTACATTGTTTAGCAAGTCAACAATATTCTTCATGTTGTACTTATTCGTTGGAAGTAATCAGGAATAAATCTTTTATACAATATAGTGTAATTTAAAAGAGAAAAAAGAGAATCTGAGAGAAAGGGAGTTCACCAACGTTTGATCCATAATCATTAAGGTGGTGCACTGCTAATAATACAAAAAAGAACGATTCTTGTGTACCTGATAGTAGATGGTGACAAAAACTAACTCCTAATTAAGTTTGGATTGTCTAATTAATTTTAGATTAACTTCTAATTTATATATAAGAAATCAAAAGCGCTTACATGAATTTTTTAATCCCTTTTTATAGGTGATCATTGACTCACATGGACAAGGATGATATTATAGCAAACGGATCAATTAATTAACTTCTAATATATAAATAAAATTTTGGGAGGTATTAGATTGAAACTTTTTATAGCGAACTATTAATCTAATAGAAGTCCTATTAGGAGACAAGTGTGTGCAATAAATGCATGCATAACTGACCATCACGCTTGTCCATCCGGCCCGACCCGACCCGAAAAACCAGGTCCGGATCGAGCAAAATCGGAGCCCGGACCCGGTTGCCCCGGGCCTGAGCGGGCAAAGCTCCAAGTCGACCCGAGTTTTACTTGTTTTTTAAAATTTTTTAATTTTTTTCAAGAATACAAAGCAAAAAATAAACATAATCAATACATAGGATAGGGCCATCTGATTGGATAGATGCTCGTGACTATATGGATTTTAACTAAACTAAGGACTGTAGTTTCAAAGAAAATATGAATACATAGGTCAAACATGAATAAGATTAGTTTAGGAATAAGATTAGTTTAGGGGTTTAAGTTGATTCCTTGTAAATATCACAAAACTCAATGTTAATAATTCTGATTAAATATACTAATTAGAATAGGATAATAAGGTAATAATCAAAAGAATCAATTGTAGTATTGATCATAGAAAACTTTTCTCAAACTCACATTTTCAAAAATAGTTTGATTCTTCTGATCTTGTTTCATTTTCATTAAACGAAAATTCTTATTATGTAATAATGTTGCCTACTTGGAAAGTCTTACAGTATCAACGAGTTTCCACCTAACGCATATCTCGATGACAAAGCATTTAGGGGCTGTTTGGATGCCTTTCGGAAACTAGAGTATTTATGATACAAAATAGAAAGTGATTATCTACCTCACCACTTTCTATTCAAGTGTTTACATTGTTTGGTTAGGAATCTTTGTGAATCCTAAAATAATAGTATTACATTGTTTGTATAGTATAATGCAAACTAGAATATTTATGACACAAAATGGAAAGTGGTTATCCACCTTATCACTTTCTACAAGGTTTTGATTTTATTTTTATTTTTTTGGACACATTTATGACATTGTGTCAACTTTCCAACAAAATCATTTCTAATTTTGGTGATTTTGCTTTCGGTGACACCTCATCAAAAGGTGTAAACTTTTCATGTAAAATAAAATTTAAACAAATAATATAAAGTGATGAAAGCTGACATTGGGACCCACTTTTTTACACTTTTCGTCCTTTTACATGGTAAAAACATACAACCAAACAGCCTCTTATGCGCTCTTAAAGTCATTTAAAAGGGTGTTGCTACAGGACCCAAGACATGAGACAGATGAGGTGTCACCATCTGGTTGCATGATGAACTGTTTATGAATAGTGTATCATGCAACCGAATGGTGACACCTCACTTGTCCCATGCCTTGAGTCCCCTATTTGGGTCCCTGAGGCATTAATGCATTTAAAAGTGTGTGGCTGAGATTTTTTTTGTAACCACATCATTAATTAGGATGACTTTTTGGCCATCATTATGGAGACATTATGCAACTGTTATGAGATTGGTGTCAAATCTAAAATTGGAACAATTTCACAAGAAACTAGTTTCAGGCCCGTGCGTTGCACGGATTTGTTTAATATATAAAAATTAATATAACAAAAGAATGCAAAATAAACCAGTAATAATAGATAAATAGTCAGAAATAATACAAACTAAGCACATAGAGATACATGTCAAGTATATATATCTATGAATCAAAACAATAATGATCAATATAGTGATAAACAAAATATCTATCATAATCATGTCAAGTAGTTAGGTTTCTCAACGCAAAACAACCAAAAAAATATGTAGTACATACAAAAGTTTACTAAATAAGGTTTTAGACCAGAATACTAAATATACGTTTCAGACATCATAAATCAGATTGAGATTTTTCAAAAAGGGGCTTGAACTCTCTGTAGAATATTCTATTCCTCCTTTTCAATTTTGATCTGTTTTTGCTTTTTGTTGTTAGACATTTGCGGAGAAATCAAGTCTACTGAAACTGAGTGATCAACATCAGATTCTAACGAATTTCTCTTGCAAGGAGTAATGTTATCCGAGGAACAAATTTCAACTTCATTATCACAAGTGACCGATAGCGATGCCTGTGTTTCAGTATAACATAATAATTAGCATGTTATTGAGATGGCAGGAAAAGACTGTTGTACAATTAATATAAAGAATCAAGAAATAAATAGTAAAGCGAAAAGAAATTGGCAATCAATAGTAAAGGCATGTTTATTTTATCTATTTAGTTAGCATACTGATAAGATATAAGGAAAAAAATTTTGCACTATTAATGTGGAGAATCAAGTGAATAATAGTAAAATGAAATTCAAAGTGATAAAGGTGAAAGAAGCAACAAAATCAAAAGAGTATTTAAAAAATAAGTATTGTTAAATATACAACAAAAGAGAATTTGAGAGTTTTGCCTTGTCAGGTTGTCCCCTTGATTATAGAGAGAGGTGTTGAGATGTTACTATAAGTAATAATTTTGATTATAGTTGAGTCTGGATGGAGGTTGTACATATAATGCTTTTGCGATGACATGAATACTTACCTTTCATTTCACCAAAATAAATAAATAAATTTAAAATTCATCCATCAACATTTCAGTCCTACTCTTCTTCACGTTCATAAACGTTAAAGTGCTCTAACAATAACTTCTGTGTGACTGCTTCACTTATGTATCAATAGTTCAAAGCTCATTTTGGAGAAATGGCAGACCCAGCCTACTTTAGAGCAAATCTTAGGTAAAATGTTACCATCATGAGGATAGGTTAAAACATAAAAGAAGTGTGTCTAGATGCTGGAAATATATTCTATTGTTTCATTCATTACCATATATCTCTATTTGGCACTATATTAGATTATTGTCTCAGATTGGCAGCCAGTTTTAGGTAAATACTTCTCCTATATCTTATTGACATTCAGATGTGCTACATGGCTATCCATATCATTGTTCGGTTATGAATTGAATGCAAGCTCAATGAAGAAATTGCAAATCAAAATGTTGATACAATCCTCTCAAATATTTCTGAAATATCATTCACAAAAATATGCCAGGTAATCATATAGACCTAACTGTTTGCCTGAGTGTCAGGTCTTTAAAGAAATATTTCAGAACAGATATGCCAGGTAATCAAAATAGTAAAAATAACTTTGATCCTCTTTGATACAAGTTACGACTGGCATTAAACTTGATCTTTCTTTGATATAAGTTTCGAAATACTTGTGTTTTAGGTACAATTAATACGAAGAATCAAGAAATCAATAGCAAAGTTAAAAGAAATAGGTAATCCAAAGTGATAATGGTGAATATTGTAGCAACAAAAGATGCTACTCAAAAAGATATTAAAGAATACAAACATGAGGAATGAAAAAGAAAAGCAATACTAAGTGTATTGACTTACATTATCAAGATCGTCTTTCTTTTTGTAAGATTCAGCTTCATTAGGGAAATAATCTTGACCTGTCGACTCCTAATGATTTAGATGAAAAATTATTAATAATATATTGCTCAATCTGATATATATATGCAGATTGATACATGAAATGAATAGATATGTAGCTCTATAAAAAAGGAAATATGTAATGTACCTGGTTCAAATCTTAGCTATCTCTAAAAGATGCTATCAGTTTTTCATCATCAGTCATTTTAGAGACAAAAAATACATGCCAATTTTGATTGAGATTGAATTCTGAAACTTGAATCTTGAATAAAAATTTCTTTTTCAACAACACATCTAACTCTTGAGGAAATGAATCATCATCACCTTCCTGTGAACAATATAAAGAAGCAAAGTAAAGCTAGTGAAATAAAACTTTTAATTTTTATAGAAAAGAATCAAAGTGATTACTTTTGTCAATATAAAGAAGCAAAGTAAAGATAGTAATAAACTTTTAACTTTTATAGAAAGGAATCAGAGTGATTACTTTTGTCAGTCGTTCCCTCAATTCGACTGCAGATTTGTGGATAACTTGTTTATCTTCACGATCAAACAGAACAAATGATACAGTACATGTATGGTCAATGACTAAAACCTGAACCCTGTACCTGATAAAATATAACAATTAAAATAAACCAATAAGAACTGCGATCTAAAGTGTATGTTGAAGATCCAGACATCCATACATGAAGCATATGATGAAATATAACTTGTGAAGAAAATGATATACATACTTCCACACATACCTTGGGATAACAAATCTTACATTTTCATTGCACTTCTCACACCAAAATTTACCATTTCAGCCTTTACCTTTCTCTGACATTTTTTGCAGGCATTGTAAAACCAATTGTAATCTGTTTGAATTTTCTCTATAGTTGCTAATGTCACGCATGTGCAAACCTGAGTATCATTAAATAGTAAGAAAATAAAGTTATGAATAATTTGGTAGAAAATTATCGATTGTCTTTAGGTTGGTTATCTAGTTTGCCATTTATCCCACATTTTAAATAAGCAGTGCAATATCAATAAAGTCACTTCTTCAAAATAATTACCTCTCGTGCCTCTCAAATTTCATCGAGTGTCTTCCGTTCAGTTAATAACAAAAAATCATCCTCGATGGAATAAGCTTTTTTGGTTGGAATCTAACTAAATCGTTGAGACGAAGAATCTTCCACAAGTTTCAGACTTATGATAGTAAAATTAAACTAATTAGGAATAACATGAAATTAATTGTAAATGACTAACAAATGAGATAGTTCATCATGTACCTTTTTCTTAGTTCAGCAACTTCAGGTATGTCGGGATTGATTAATATCTTGGACGCATATAAGGCATTTGTAATAGTTATTTTACCTAAGAAATAAAGTTTTTATATTCATGATTATGTAAATATATAAGCATAACCGACGAAATAAAAATATATCTTTTTTGAGAAATACATGTAATTTGATTTACCTCCATATGGTTTTATCTTTACAAGCTGAATCACCATTATAGTAATTCCTGAATTAGCTTTCTGTACATACTGTGAAACTTGAATAGCGTAATCATCCCACAAACTACATTGCAATTTAATGTTGCTGCAAGCAGGAAAAAATTTAGTACGAAATGCATATACACACTTTCACATGAACACGCATACTTTTACCCTAAAAAATATGTACTATATTGTACATATTTGAACTCACTTGCTATCTTGGAGTTCAAGCTCCGGTAATTTTCTTTTACTTCCATTGATCTCCATTTCTTTTATATTTCCAATAGTAATCATCTCTCCAATGATATCTGAAAAATGTCATATAATATAAAAAATGAATAAAAAGCCCACAAGTGTCAAATATATTAAAAAATAGTAATGAAATGAAAAAAAAATAATAAGCAAAACTGTAAAATTATTTTAAAATTGTCAACTTTTTATCTTACCTATTAAGGTAGTTAAGGTGATGCGATTAGCAATTATATCCCCAAAGTCAACTAATCCAAATGAATAGGAAGGTATTGTAGAATTCTCGCATTCTCTAACAAATGTAGAGTAGAGAAAGTTGATTCTATATGTGTGATCAGTAGCTCTATAATTTCTAGTATTTTCTCCAACACCAAAATTCATAATTAGATAGCAGCTCCCTTCATTCAATTGTGATTTGAATTTATTTATCAATTTGTTCTTGATCGTTGCTTGAATTTTGGCTCCCTTTCATAAAAAAAGAGAACTTCATGAATGTATAATCTTGAACTATTCACATTAAAGGAAAATAATAACTGAACTGAAAAACAGATTATGAAAGAGTGAAAAACATTACCTTTTTATCTAGCAAAAGCAGCTCAATATGTTGATTATGTTCGGAATATTAAATTTCATCGCATTCCATAACCTTATGACTCTTACCATCACTTTCCAAGTTTCTTTGTCTGGTTTGATTTCAGAAATAAAATCCAGTTTTGGTGCCATATTCAATTTGTTTATCAATATAAATACATGTATAATGACAAATTCGTTAATTTAAATGATAATGCAAATTATCTAATAACAGTACCATAGGAATAAAATATTTCGAGGATTCTGCATAAAAAAGAAGCAACATATAAAATAACTATAAAGCAAAAGTAGATCTGAAAATAAATCATGCAATCATCAATAGAACAGAATATATTAAACTAAATTCCATGGAATAAACACAATGCAATGCAATAAACATGGTAGATCCCAACTGTCAAAATTTTTTTGAATTGATTATCCTACATTCTGAAATATTTCTTTAAAGACCACATTTTTCGTATTGTTTGCAACCTGACCATCTTTTTCATGGACCAAAATTCTCAAACCCTTCTTACTTCTAACTCTAGAGATGGCCACATAAAATTGGCTGTGACTGAACACGGGCTTTTGAAGGTATAGTCCAACATTAGAAAGTGACTGACCCTGACTTTTATTTATTGTCATTGCAAAAGAAACTGTTAAAGGATATTGTCTTCTTTGCTGCTTGAAAAGGCCATCTTGAATCTAATGGAGTCATCACCATTCGTGGAATGAAAACTTTCATCCCTATATTGCTGCCTGATATAAATTTTGCTTCAATGACATGATTGCCCAACTGAGTGATAATTAGCATTGTCCCGTTGCATAAACCAGATGATTGATCTATGTTCCTCAATAACATTACAGGAACTCCAACCTTAAATTTTAGCTTGTGGTTAGATATCCCAGAGCACCGAATACTGTTAATAAAATCTGGAGTATGTAAATTTTCTTGGTAATCAATATCCCCATCAGCATTACAAACACTATCAGAACTCAAATACACCCTTTCTTCTTCGGGACTTAATGAAAGGACGTAGTCATTAACCATTTCAACGATTTCAAGCGTAGGAGTGAGGATGACTCTATTTTGAAGGTAATTCACATCAAACAAATTATCTAATAGATTTGGATATGTGCTTTCAACAATAGCAGCAAGAGGATTAGTGAAATCTTTGATGAGTAGATCATTTGGCACTTCAATCAATGCTTCTCCATCATTAGGCCCACCAAGTCTACCGTCACCAATACTCAATAACCATTTTGAAAATTCTCTTAATTCAGAAACTTCATTGTTCGAAGAGCTTGATTGTAACCTCATATTTTGAGAGAGAGTCAAAACTTGACAGTTGTCCCATAAATATGAACTATTTATTGTGGCAAACACAATATCGGCCCTATTGCCTTTAGGAATCACTGGCAATATTTGTCTGAAATCTCCTCCGAGCACAACCACTTTTCCCCTGAAAGGTTGATTTAAACTATTGGGATTTGAAAATCTGAGCACGTCTCTTAAAGTTCTGTCAAGAGCTTCAAAACAAAACATTTTGGCCATAGGTGCTTCGTCCCAAATGATGAGCTTTGTTTTAATTAATAGCTCAGCGAGAGGACTACCTTGTGTTATGTTGCATGTTGAGTATTCAGTTATAGACAATTGGATACCAAATCGTGAGTGAGCAGTCCTTCCACCAGGCAACAACAGGGAGGCATTATGCAACTGTTATGAGATTGGTGTCAAATCTAAAATTGGAACAATTTCACAAGAAAAGTGATAATTAATAAAGCATGATAATTTTTTGAGCATTTGATATTTTAATGGTTAATCAGGAATAATATTTTAAAGCATATATTGATAAAATGATATGAGATAATTTGTGATGATTAAAAAAATATTATTTATGCATTTTAATGATACAAAGTGCTATGCACTTATATATTTCTAGACAGAGAGTAAAAAACGGTTAAAAAGAATAGCTCTCCGCACGGGCTCAATGTTAGATTTGGGGGTGGAAACCAACCTTCGTCCGGTGAGGAGCTCTGACGAGCTCGGAGATGACGCAAGCGAAGTCGACGGCGGACCCCCAGGCGAACGCGACCCTCGGTTGATGGCGAACGCGACCCTCAGCGTTGAGCAACTCGACCCTCGCGTCCAGCGATGCCGACCTCAGCGTCTGGCGCTCCCACATCCGCGTCCGAGCAACCGCTGGCGACAGGCTGTCGCCAGCCTGTCATCGATTCTCCTATAAAAGAAACCCGATGCCCTAGGTTTTCTTTGAGCCTTTTTCCCCCCTCGTTTTTCCTCTGGCGGCGAATTCTCTTAAACGCAGCAGCGTTCATTCCCAAAATCGCAGCAGTGATTTTCAATCCCCAGCTTTCATTCAACAGTGTTTGAAGGGGGATATTTAAGAAGAGAGAGAAAGAGAAGAGGGTATTTATTGTGGGAATTAACACTGTTGCTACAGTGTTTCATCTGAGAAATCCCAGTTCAGGGATTTGCTCCTAAATTGTAATTTCTTGTTTGATTAATAAAAAATTATCTGTGTGGCTCCCGAGGACGTAGGTAGTTGCCGAACCTCGTTAAAACTTGGTGTATTTTTTCTATTCTGCGTTTCTGTTGCATTAGGGATTTTAGACGTTAAATTCCCAACAACTGGTATCAGAGCATGAAACGATCTAGAAGAAGTCAGATTCAAGTGGGAGCCATGGCCGCAGATGAAGGGAAAATAAGACTTGAGAAGTTTGATGGAACAGATTTCGGATTCTGGAAAATACAGATAGAGGATTATCTGTATCAGAAAAATCTGTATCAACCACTATCGGGGAAGAAGCCGGATTCCATAAAGGAAGAAGAGTGGAACCTTCTGGATAGACAAGCCCTCGGAGTTATCAGATTGACGTTGACTCGCAATGTTGCGTTCAACATAGCGAAGAAGAAGACCACGGCAGGTCTTATGGAAGCACTCTCAAACATGTATGAGAAGCCATCAGCCGCGAATAAAGTTCATTTGATGCGGTGATTATTCAATCTGAAAATGGCGGAAGGCGCGTCAGTAGCACAACACATCAATGAACTTAATACGGTTACAACCCAATTGAGTTCAGTTGAGATTGAGTTTGATGATGAAGTTCGGGCGTTGATACTTTTGTCTTCCCTACCAGAGAGTTGGAACGCTACAGTCACAGCTGTGAGTAGCTCGTCGAGAAAGAAAAAGTTGAAGTTCGGCGACGTTCGTGATTTGGTTCTCAGCGAGGAGATCCGACGGAGAGAGACGGGTGAAGCTACAACCTCTTCAGTATTGCATACAGAGTCAAGAGGTAGAAATTCAACCAGAGGAAACGGACGAGGAAAATCAAACTACAGAGGTAGATCAAAGGACAGGAGGTCCAAATCAAGGAATCCAAGCAACAGCTCGAAGGCTATCGAGTGTTGGAATTGTGGAAAGACCGGGCATTACAAGAATCAGTGCAAGAGTGCACAGAAGGAGAAGGAGACGAAGGCAGAGGTGAATGTCACTTCCACCTCAGGAGGAGACGACACATTGATATGCTCTTTGGAGAGCAAGGAGGAATCTTGGGTGTTAGATTCAGGAGCGTCGTTTCATGCTACCTCTCAGAGAGAATTCTTCGAGAAGTATGTTTCCGGAAATCTTGGATACGTATATCTTGGTGATGATCAACCATGTGCTATTATGGGCAAAGGCGTGGTGAAAATTAAGTTGAACGGGTCAGTATGGGAGCTAAAGGATGTCAGGCATATTCCCGACCTGAGAAAGAATTTAATATCCGTAGGCCAGTTGGCTGGCGAAGGATATACCATGACTTTCCATGGAGATGATTGGAAGATCTCAAAGGGCGCAATGACAATTGCCCGAGGCAGGAAGACTGGTACCCTATATATGACAGCAGGTGCACATTGTTTGATCTCAGTTGCAACAGGCAATGAGACTTCAAAGTTGTGGCACCATAGACTCAGTCATATGAGTGAGAAGGGGATGAAGATCATGCACACGAAAGGAAAACTCACAGGACTGCAGTCAGTGGAGATGGATATGTGTGAAGAATGTATACTTGGAAAGCAGAAGAGAGTCAGCTTTCAGACAAGTGGCAGAACCCCCAAGAAAGAGAAGCTGGAGCTCGTTCACTCAGATGTGTGGGGACCAACAACCACCGCGTCCATTGGTGGAAAACACTACTTCGTGACTTTTATCGATGGTCACTCTTGGAAAGTATGGGTCTACTTTCTGAAGCATAAGTCAGAAGTATTTGAGGTTTTCAGGAGATGGAAAGCTATGGTCGAGAATGAGACCGGTCTGAGAATAAAGAAGCTCAGGACCGACAATGGCGGTGAATATGAAGACACCGGATTCAAGAAGTTCTGCTATGAGCACAGAATTAGAATGGAGAGAACCGTGCCCGGCACGCCTCAGCAAAATGGTGTAGCTGAGCGGATGAATCGAACGTTGACAGAGAGAGCTAGAAGCATTCGAGTACAGTCAGGCCTACCGAATCAGTTCTGGGCAGAAGCAGTCAACACAGCAGCTTACTTGATCAATCGAGGTCCATCGGTTCCATTGGAGCACAGAATACCAGAGGAGGTATGGTGCGGAAAGGAGGTAAAACTCTCACATCTTAAAGTTTTCGGTTGTGTAGCTTACGTGCATATTAGTGATCAAGGCCGGAATAAGCTTGACCCCAAGTCAAAGAAATACACTTTCATCGGCTATGGTGAAGATGAGTTCGGCTACCGCATTTGGGACAACGAAAACAAGAAGGTGATCAGGAGCAGAGATGTGATATTCAACGAGAAGGTGATGTACAAGGACATGCACAAGACAGATGACTCGGAGAGCGAGTCAATATTTGTAGATGCAGATGATGTCCCGAGTAACCTCTCGGAAGAATCCAATGCAGAGGGTCCTCAGCCAGAAGAGCCTGTTGAACAAAATGGTACGCATGAGCCCGACGTACCAGCTCCGATATTAAGAAGATCTTCTCGTCCTCCTGTACCCAATAGGAGATATATGAACTATCTGTTGCTGACAGATGGTGGGGAGCCTGAAAGCTTTGATGAAGCTTGTCAGTGTGGAGATGCGAGCAAGTGGGAGCTTGCAATGAAAGATGAGATGAAGTCTCTCATATCAAACCAGACGTGGGAACTAGCTGAGTTGCCCACGGGTAAGAAGGCACTTCATAATAAATGGGTGTACCGGGTGAAAGAGGAGCAAGATGGTTCCAGAAGATATAAGGCCCGGCTAGTTGTCAAAGGTTTCCAGCAGAAGGAAGGAATTGACTACATCGATATTTTCGCTCCCGTGGTAAAGCTAAATACTATCAGGACCGTGATGAGTATTGTAGCAATTGAAGATCTTCATCTCGAGCAGTTAGACGTGAAGACGGCGTTTCTTCACGAAGATCTAGAAGAAGAGATATACATACACCAACCAGAAGGTTTCTCAGAAGAAAAGAAGAAGAACCTGGTGTGCAGACTCAAGAAGAGCAAGAGCTTGTATGGCCTGAAACAAGCTCCAAGGCAGTGGTACAAGAAGTTTGACGGCTTCATACACAAGGAAGGTTTCCAGAAGTGCAACGCCGACCACTGTTGCTACTTCAAAAGATATCAGTCCAGCTATATCATCCTACTGCTGTATGTTGATGATATGTTAGTTGTAGGGGCAGATATGGAGGATATCAAGAGTTTGAAGCAGCAGCTGTCAAAGGAGTTTGACATGAAGGACTTGGGTCCAGCAAAGAAGATCATTGGAATGCAAATCACGAGAGATAAGAAGAGAGGTCTCTTGCAGTTATCTCAGACGGAGTACATCAACCGTGTTTTGCAGAGATTCAACATGGGCAATGCCAAGCCTGTGAGCACACCCTTGGCTAACCATTTTCGTCTATCAAAGGATCAGTCTCCTCAGTCAGAAGAAGAGAAAGAGAGCATGGCTCAGGTTCCTTACGCCTTAGCTATCGGAAGCTTGATGTACGCTATGGTCTGTACGAGACCAGACATTGGCCATGCAGTGGGAGTGGTCAGCCGGTTTATATCGAATCCAGGAAAAGCTCATTGGGAAGCGGTCAAGTGGATTCTGAGATATCTACAAGGCACCACACAGAAGTGTTTGCACTTTGGTAAGGGAGAAGTGGAAGTACAAGGGTACGTAGATGCAGACTTTGGAGGTGAAGTTGATCACCGAAGAAGCACCACCGGCTATGTATTCACCGTCGGAACTACAGCTGTTAGTTGGGTGTCACAGGTATAGAAGATCGTTACCCTATCCACAACAGAAACTGAGTATGTTGCAGTGACTGAAGCCAGTAAAGAGATGATATGGCTTCAGGGTTTGTTGACAGAGCTGGGATTCAAACAGGAGAAGAATGTTTTGCACAGTGATAGCCAGAGTGCGATACACTTGGCGAAGAATTCAGCATTTCATTCTAGAACGAAGCATATTGCGCTTCGGTACCACTTCATCAGATCCCTGTTGGAAGATGACGTGTTAAGACTGGAAAAGATTCCAGGAAGTAAGAATCCAGCAGACATGTTAACAAAGACGGTGACCGTTTAGAAACTGGAGTTGTGCGCAACTTCAGTTGGCCTTTATGCATAGATGATAAGGGCGGAGCCACACAGGAGAGGAGCTTGATGAGATAGCCTGTTGGCGTCGGTTTGGTCTCCAAGTGGGAGATTGTTAGATTTGGGGGTGGAAACCAACCTCCGTCCGGCGAGGAGCTCCGACGAGCTCGGAGATGACGCAAGCGAAGTCGACGGTGGACCCCCAGGCGAACGCGACCCTCGGTTGATGGCGAACGCGACCCTCAGCATTGAGCAACTCGACCCTCGCGTCCAGCGATGCCGACCTCAGCGTCTGGCGCTCCCACATCCGCGTCCGAGCAACCGCTGGCGACAGGCTATCGCCAGCCTGTCATCGATTCTCCTATAAAAGAAACCCGATGCCCTAGGTTTTCTTTGAGCCTTTTTTCCCCCTCGTTTTTCCTCTGGCGGCGAATTCTCTTAAACGCAGCAGCGTTCATTCCCAAAATCGCAGCAGCGATTTTCAATCCCCAGCTTTCATTCAACAGTGTTTGAAGGGGGATATTTAAGAAGAGAGAGAAAGAGAAGAGGGTATTTATTGTAGGAATTAACACTGTTGCTACAGTGTTTCATCTGAGAAATCCCAGTTCAGGGATTTGCTCCTAAATTATAATTTCTTGTTTGATTAATAAGAAATTATCTGTGTGGCTCCCGAGGACGTAGGCAGTTGCCGAACCTCGTTAAAACTTGGTGTATTTTTTCTATTCTGCGTTTCTGTTGCATTAGGGATTTTAGGCATTAAATTCCCAACAACCAATACTGGTATTTATATATTTCTACACATACTATTTTTTATCAGGGTGTTTTAGATATTAGTCCCTCAAAGCATCAATAATTCCATATCAGTTCCTCAAATCTTTGAAATTGCTCATGAGTCCTTCTAACCCTAAAGGGTCCTGCACTTTGGTCCCTCAATGTCCAAAACACCCTCAAGTTATGCTTTTATCCAAATTCCCCTATATCCACAAATCGCAGTGTTTGGGAGCATTTTAGTTATTGGATGACCAATTTGCATGGCCCCTTATGATTTGGGGGACTTGGGAGCAATTTCAAAGATTTGAGGGACTAATATGTAATTATTGAAGATTTGAGGGGTTACTTTCTCAAAAATTTCAACTAATTAATAAATTTTTTTACTATATGGTTAACTAATATTGAATAACTAGTTGGCTATAGGAATATCGTTAATAATAATTTGCAACTTTTTGGTTGTTTTGAATTATTCTATAGTACAAGTCTAAGTTTGATTTTTTTTACTTTCTTCCTTTTCTTTGCTCCTCCATATCTTTGTTCATCATATCTCAATTTCTAATATTTTTGATAATTTATGAATATGTATTTTCTTACTTTAAATTAATTATAAATTTCTAATATTTGGTAAATAAAAAAAATTATACATGAAGAGAGAAGTAGAACTCCGTTTGATAACATGGTCTGATAACGATGGTGACTACAGGTGCATTTGGTCAGAATATGGCTCAGATATGATAGTTACTATATCCATATTCGCTTACCCATGTCGGATACAGATACTGAAACTGATATACCTCGGTAAGGAAAATTCATATCCATATCCGCTAAAATTGATTACGGATACGGATACACATACGAATATATAAGCGGATATGCATGTGGACACAAAACGAATATGAGAAAATAAGATAGTATTGAAAAAATATAGTTTATATGATACAAAAGAGTTCATTAATAAGTGCATTACATCTGAAAAGCTAAGATTAAACATCTTGATCATCAAAATTAACTTCAAATCTATAATCTAAGGATTAAAATTGTCTTAATAGTATGACTAATATGTTTTCGGATATTTTGGGTACGGATCCGGATCCGGATATTTCACTATAAAACCATATTCATAACCATATATTATCGATTATAGATTTAAGTAACCAATCCTAACGGATATAGTTACGGATATTTCCTTGAATAAGGTATGGTTTAGCACCCCTAATGGTGACCATTAGAAGAAGGGGATATGGAGAAAATATGATATGCATGAAAAATTAAAAAATAAAAGCAATAGAAAAGTTCTATTTTTTTAACCATGTAGTTCTTGTTAAAAACGTGGGATAATTTGAAAGACTAAAACTCTCTCTTTTGTATAGAAAAATGATAAAAGTGGGGTAAATATATTCAGTTATCCCAATTCTAGTTACCGTATAGTTCTACTTAACTAACACCTTAAAAATTTATCTTAGTTTTAGTTCCAATGGATTAATATTATAAAATATATCCTATAAATTATCTCAGTTCTAATTTTTAGTTCCACATGACTACCTCCAGGCAGTTCTTAGGTTTAAAGATTACAAGTAATACATAGTGGACAACATGGAAACGTATATAGCTAGCCAAAGATCATATTTCTAAGTATTTGCTTAATTATGCAGTTTATGGACATATTGGATAAGTAGGAATTGTAAATTATAGGATGCTTCTTTAAGTGTTTTCTACAGTATTCTATTATAAGGAAGTTTTCTACAATTTTCATTTTCATGATAATTGTTATGGTGTTTTCAGTCGTCAAAGTATAGCCCTTTGCTAGCAACGGACATGTGTCCTTCTATATGCACCACTCAAATCAAATTGACGGTTAGGATTAAGAATCCCGACTTAGCTGACTCGCCAAGTCGACATCCCCTTATGTTGACTCGAAGGGCGGTACTTGTCGGTCCTCTTATCGAAGATGACTCGCTATGAGCCCACTCGACCAGCAATTCGATACCTTGCGGGGTCGGCTTGAGAGTCGTTACTTCTCAGCCAAGCCAAAGGACGACTTTAACCTCGAGTCTCTCCCACTGACAACGTATCGATATCACATTAAATATTTGACAGGCGCCATCATTCCTCTAGTCCCGATAGTCTTGATGATACATCAGACCATGTCGGCACCGCCATGCCCCCCATCACTTCGTATTAAATGCTGATGTGACCTCTCCTCCACTCGTCGACCGATACCTATAAAGTAGGTGCTGACGTAGCTGCCATCTCAAACTCGTTTGCTGACATCCTGTATTCGGTCGAGATTACCGTTCTACCCTTATCCCACCACTATAAATATAGGTACTACTCCAAATACAAGGGTAAGCAAGCAATATCTTAGTACTCTATTCTACTGCACTAAACAAAAGAACTCACACAGTTCATCATTTTCTCACTCAAGTCTATCAGCTGACTTGATCGTCAGAGGAGCCAACGGGAACTAATCCCTATCCTTTTACGAACTACTATTTGTGTAGGCTGAAGCTGCTCAACTCAAAATTAGATATTCGGAGAAGTTAGCGGCCCCCTAATCAAATCTCACCCCCATAGTATTAACTGTTTAATTATTAACATCAACAGTATAGCATCCATCGTGGGTCCTATTTCTTCTTCGAGCAAATATGCCTGGTTCTGAGTATAGAGCTGACCAGTTTCACCCTAAAGGACCACACCAGAGCTATGTTACTCAAGCTCAGCTTGAAGAAACAGCTCAACAGATCTCTCAATTCCTCTAACAGCAACTCACTACCTTCACCAGGAGCTCCTCAACCGGCCTCCACAGTCACAGTAAGCTACTTCTGCTGTCCCCCCACCTTCTGAAGATCAGCGATCGGAGACTCACCCTCCTTCTAGCGCACAACAAATAGTTCCACCTCGGACTCCTCATGCCCCTACCAAGCAGTGGAGGGATCACGTCGAGTACACGACCCCACCGCCACATCGATCGACTCGCCCCAAGGAACCTCACCGACATCTCATCCCAGATCCTGAAGTCACTGGTGAGAGTCCCGACCCTAGCCACCCTGGGGATCGTACTAGGGGAGCAGTCTCTAAGACTCTCCCCCACCATCGTACCTCTTCGGTGCCATCTACTATCGTAGGGGCCTCTGGATACAATCGGGTGTACAGACCAATCGCAGAAGCCATCGGGGGGGAACACCCCCTTTCTGATGATCTTATGAACGCCCCATGTGATAAGTTCAAGATGCCTCACGTGGAGAAGTATAAGGGCGAGGGATGCCCCTCCGAACATGTCCAGAACTACTATGATGTGATGTTCATGCTCCAAGCATCAGAAGCAGTTATTTGCCGATGCTTCCCCATTACTTTGTCAGAAAGCGCCAAGCTTTGGTGGAACACTCTCGAGAAGAAGTCTATCAGTAGCTTCAAGCAACTCAGTCGGAAGTTCATCCACCACTTCTTGGCTGACACCAAACAGAAGCTGTCCCCTCATGTGTTGATCCAGATGAGGCAAGGGCCCGAAGAGAGCATTCAAGCCTACTTCAAGAGGTTCCAGGCGAAGAGGCTGGAGCTTTATGACTTGGGAAGTGCGTTTGCTTTGTTCGCCATTATGGCCAGCTTGCAGAGTAACGAGTTGGCCGACTCGCTTGCCAAGAAGTCGGTCGCCAATTATGACCAGCGGATGGCCAAAGCTCATGGGTATACGAACATGGAGTATGCCCGAGCTTACAACGTGGTAGCTAGGGCTTCAGAGACCTCCATGGCCATGACTTTAGCAGTAGCAACAGCCACACCAGCAGCAGCACTAGCACCACCTGCACCACCAACACCTGCAGCAGCACTAGTGGTGGCGTTGATACCTAAGTCGGCTAGAGGCCCTTTGTAATGCAGGAGTGGCCGAGGGACCCTCCGAGAGTCGACTCCTACTCCAGCCAGTCCGATAGGAGGGACCGACAGAGGGACCCAGCGCCGAGGCTTGCTCTCACTGTCTCAACACCTCCCTCACAGAAGCTCTCGCCACGGTCCAGAAGGAGGGGCGCCTCAAGGAGCTCGCCCCTCAGATGTGGTCGGATACACAGAGTCGAGACACTCGACAGAACTGTCACTACCATAGAGATTACAGCCACCTCACCAATGATTGCTGTATCCTGAAGAGGGATATTGACGACCTGATCAAGAGGGTGTACCTGAAGAAGCTTGTCTCTCAGAGAAACCAGAGGGAAGCTGCCCCAGCCAAGGCTGATAGGAGATCCCAATCGCGGTTGCCTCATCCTCGAATGTGTAGGCTGTCAAAAAATTATGAAAGATAGCTAACTCTCTATTAAATACTAATGTTAGAAGTTACAATCTGACGACTTCCAGAAAGTCACAATTTGAAGAATTCTACATAGATCGATGAAGATTACAATCTGACGACCTTCACGACAGCTCCAATCAACCATTTCCATAATCAACATTGGGAGTTACAATCAGACGACTCTCACATATCAAAGAGCTAAAGTAAAGATTACAAAACGACGATCTTTACAACGCTCTGACAAAAAGAGACTATAAATCGACGGTCTCTTCAAATTAAGGCAAGGAAGTCCTCCCTACATGCCATCATCAAGACATAACACCAATGTGAACGTAAACATAACTTCATTCGCTGCAAACAAGCCTCATATGTGAGATGATTGGTCTTGATGGCTGCGACAACAACATGGCTGATATTACATTAGCAACTATTAGAGATGCTGATGAGCAGTGTAATGATTTTAGAAAAGCGGGAAGATCTAGAGAGCTATGAGCGAATATTCAGCATGCTGAGAAGCACACGATCAAGATATCTTAGTAGAGATTGTGACCTGCAGTTAATAGAGCGTTATTGGGATGCCTCAGTTGTCACAAATTGCCTGAATAGGACCTTCTCGACTGGTCATTGGTGTCATCCATATATAAAGACAGAGAAAGTATACGCAGCTCCAACGCAGCTCCAATCGCTGCCCAACGCAGCTCCAACGCAGCTCCAATCGCTGCCTAACGCTGCCCAACGCAGCTCCAACGCAGCTCCAACGCAGCTCCAATCGCTGCCCAACGCTGCTCCCAACGCAACTCCAACGCAGCTCCAATCGCTACCCAACGCTACCCAACGCAGCTCCCAACGCAGCTCCTATCGCTGCCCAACGCAGCTTCTATCGCTGCCCAACGCGACTCAAATACAATACGGACGCAGCATAGCTACAGCTCTAAACGAATTGCGTTCACAGCCGCTGAACGCAGCATGAACTCATCATCCAAAAGTGTACGTAGGTCCAGGCCCAGTAACGCACAACTTGCGTTTAACCTGTTCAAACCTGATCTGACAATCCCGAAACCGCTCTTCACCCACGATCGGGGGAGGTGGTTTGAGTGGGTTGTTATACCCGATTAATGGGGCAA
Source organism: Asparagus kiusianus (assembly GCA_022839385.1). Taxonomy (NCBI): domain Eukaryota; kingdom Viridiplantae; phylum Streptophyta; class Magnoliopsida; order Asparagales; family Asparagaceae; genus Asparagus; species Asparagus kiusianus. The sequence goes on from BQKN01066097.1 coordinate 40,460, forward strand.
CTAAACTCCCATTTAGGCACGGATTATGGGGGCAGTTACACCCCTAATCCCTCTATAAATTTTAACAAACTCAACAGAGTTAAGGAGCGGACTTGGGAGAAGACGGAGAGGATTGGATTGGAGTGAGGAGATTTTCTCTAAAATTGGAGCGGATTTTCGAGAATCTGAAGGCAACAATCTTCAACAAACTGAAGATTTTCGGATCTTTGATACTTGGCTTATTAACCAAAGTATTTTGGTTCAAACAACTCTTTTTACTAGAGTTTGTCACTCACTCTGAGGTACCACACTCGTGGAGAGTTCTTTAACTATACAAGTCATTTGTTCCAGCAAGTTTAGACGTTCGGATCATCAACGAGAAGCAAACTCGACGCGAGCATTCGAGGGAAGCATCTCATCGCTACCGTGAAGAACCCAGTTTTAAACAAAGGGGAGAATCAATTTCATTCTCCTCTCTTTTGTAATTAGGAATCCAAATTATAATTGAGAGTTGAGAGAGTTGTAAACATTCTTTTTTCTAAGCAGTTAGAGAGAATAAACATCAAATACAATTCTTTCATTATTTTTTTGTTGCAAATTTTCCCGCAAACAAAAGATGGCGACTCCGCTGGGGACTAGCTTCACTGACGAAGAAGTGGTGGTGCAATCCGATGTCCATCTTGCTGGAACAACTGTTGAAACCCTCGTGGTAGAGTTTGATCAAGCCAAGTACGAGGAAGCTCTCTCCTCTGGATCGCTTAGCCCCAAGGCTAAGCACAACATCCAAAAAGCCTCTGAAGAAATTCAACCCACGGTTGGGAAGCCGAAGAAAGTCCTCTCCTTTGGCCAAAGTCTCAAACTTGCTCTGCAAGTTGAAGATTCCACACCCGTGTCAACACAACGTATAATGGGTGGTAAAAGGCCTATGATGGAAGAGAATCCCATTAACACCGATGGCGTTACGGCCAAAACTCTGAAACAAGCCAAGAAGAACGCTGCTCGAAGACGGAGAAGATCCATCCGAAGAGCACATCTTCGAGAAAACCGATCCTTGGTTCAACGCAAGGAAAGCGTTCTCAAGGACTCGCACAAAAACTGCGTTCCTGCTCCAGAACGCATACTTCACGGCAATGAACCTAATTATGAGCCCCGGGTGATACAGCTTAAACGCGACCATTAGCGGTGCGTTGTCCATCCAAAACACAGTACTGTTAAGGATGAAAAGGCACCCTATAGGTGCGTCCAAACAAAACAGGATCCCAAAGGGTCTGTTTCATCAACTAAACACAGGCCAAAGCCTGGTAGTTATAAATCACAACGCGACCCTTGCGTTTCAACTCCAGAATGCGATGCGGTCCGCCAAGTACAAAGGAGTCAACACGGGCTTAAGATTCATGTCCAACAAGAACCGGTCTCACCCACTCAAGAACAGGAGGTTTCATTTCCAATGAAGAATTATTCTCAAGTTTCTGATTTGCGAGAATTACTTTCTAGGGAAAAACTAACGCAGCGAGCAACTCACTCATGTCATTGTGAGCGGCTCATTTCAACAGTCCTCTCCGAATGTCATTGTTGTACACCTGAGCCTCGTAGGTCTGTATTTGATAGACTATCTGGCATTGCAAGACCTACCAAGCGATGACGTCATCAGAACAAGAAGATTTCTAAAGCTGAATATCCTCAAGTCACTATTAATGTGATTGGCAGAGGGAGAACTTCCGCTCCCGAATCTGATGAGTCAGAAAGGAGCCATTCCCCGACCGTTCGGGAAATTTGTGACGGGTTCGAAGGAGTATATCGACACACTCGGACGCGGATAGGAGCTATTCGCCCGGTTAACTACCAAAGGTTAGCCAAGGGGATTGTTTCTGATGATGAACATTCGGTAATTGCCGAATCTCAATCTTCAAGCTCTGTCATGGCTCGTGAAGTTCCCACTTACATGGCAGGAGACCCTGAAGACTTAGCTAAAAGAGTGGACGAACATCATGTTATGCTTCATGCACAACAAGAAACCCTTCTTCAAATGAAGGATATGTTGGCTTAGCTCCTCGCTGAAAAAGGCCAAAAACCAGAATCCTCTCGGAAGACAACTTCTAAAGGAAAACAGAAAGTACTCGAGAATGTGGAACATGAGACTCACAATTTGGAGTCTTCCTCCAAAAATGAGAAAGAGATGGAGAGAGAACCGAATCTTCAGTCAACTAAAGTGGATGAGCTAGAAGCCCGCCTTAATGCAATGGCTAATAAAAGCGAACTTCGCGAAGAAGGAGTGATACGGCCTTATCCCGCAGAATAGGACACAGCTCCATATCTGTCGAAATTTAAAGCCCCAACTCTACAACCTTTCGATGGTACGGGGTCGCCAAATCAACACATCTACTACTTCAAGTCACAGACTGAAGATGTGGTAGCTAATGATGCCATCCTAACCCGCCTATTCATCGGTACCCTCAAGGGTGTCGCCTTTGAATGGTTTATGAAGTTGCCTGCTGGCTCTATTCAGAAATGGGTAGACTTGGAAAGGCTTTTCTTAGCGAGATTCTTCGAAGATGACACGGAAGTCTCAGTCCCTACCCTTCTCGCCACCAAGCAAAAGAAGGGAGAATCTATCAAATCTTATGTGGAGAGATTCCGCAGCATGGCATTGCGATGCCCCTCAGGTATGACTCAATCAACTCTGGTTGAAACTTGCAGGCACAACTTGCAGACGCAGCTCCTTGCCCAGATGGGAGTGGCAGAATGTCGTTCCTGGAGACAACTAGTATCACAAGGAGAACAAGCTGAAGAGATTGTCGCTCGGGTCAAGGCTGAAGAAGTTGCTCAACCCAAGCCCCAACAGCAACGCAACCAGAATAATGCGCCGCGCTCCAAGGGGAAGGAGACGTTAGCTGCCGACACCGATGCACGCACGCCATCAGGAAAACAAGGCAAAGCACCAAGCCAACAAAGAGCGCCTAAGCAATACTCATTCAAAGAGGAGCATGTAGACACTCTGTTCCAGCTTCTTTGGAAGAACAATAAATTGCAGCTCCCTGAAATCAGAAAGCCAGATGAAGCAGGGAAGGTAGACGACCCTAATTATTCTTGCTATCATAGGTTCTTGGGACATCCTACCAGAAAATGTTATGTGTTCAAAGACATCTTGCAAAATTTGGTGAACGCTAACGTGCTTACCCTGAAGCCGGAGCAGAAGACTGTATCCACTAACTTGATTGCAGTCCAGTTCGGTGACTTCCTCCCTATAACTACTACAAATGGTGTCATCCCCATCCCCAAAGGGGAAATGCACCTGAAAAACACCGACGTATACAATCAGAAAGACAGGGGGTTGGTACCTCTCACCATCCTAAAAGGAGAAATGATGTGGGTCTATCCCGACTTAATTGAAGATCAGCAGTGGACAAACACCTCGCATAAGCAGAAAAGAGGCAAAGCTAAGTCATCTAACATGATTAGCCCTTCTATTAATGAGAATAATGACCATCTCAAGCCTCTCACCGACTCAGAGGAAGATAGAATCGTCCTAGCAGCAGACCCAGAAGGTAATCCTGGTACTCGATCAGGAAAAGCTTACTTGAGGAACTATAACCAGAATGCTCAAGAAGTCGAAGAACAGCCCCAAGATGCTGGGGGTTCTGTACTAAAAAAGCCGGTCGATAAAGGGAAGCAAAAAGAGCTTCGGTTTAATAAAAACCTCCACCAGGATCTTGGAGAAACGAGTGCTCCCTTCCAATTCAATGTAATGGCACAACTGGCCAATATACCCGCTAGGATCACCCTATATGAACTCTTGAGGTTGTCCAAAACCACCAAAGAAGCTCTAATCGAAGCTTTGAAGAACACAGAGAACTTTATCACTCAAGTTACTCCAATTCCTGAAACTTCTGAAGATCAGTCCTGCCTGCAATGCTTGCAAGCAGCAAGAAGTCTACCCCGCATATCATTCACCCAGGAAGATATGCAAGTCAAGCACAAGCATGACAGACCGCTATATTACACAGGATACATCGGGTCATCAGAGATCAGCCGTGTTCAGGTCGACCCAGGCTCAGCACTCAGCATCATGCCATACAGAGTGATGCAAGTCTTGGGGATTCCCATGCATCGGTTGAACACTACTCAAACTACCATCTTCGGGTTCAATGCTAATAGCACTCGGCCTCTAGGAAAGATCAAGCTCAGATGTCAGATTGGAGACCTTAAGTCCGAAGTAACTTGTTACATCATCGATGCGGACACGTCCTACAATCTTTTGCTAGGACGTCCATGGATACATGCAAACCGCATTGTACCATCTACTCTACATCAAGTCATGAAGTATGTCAATGATGAAGATGAAGTTCGAACCCTAATTGTGGAAAAATATCCTTTCAGAGGAGTAGAAAATTTCCACACCAATTCGGTCTTCTATTCGAAATCACAAGAGAAAGAAGATGTTGACAGCGGCAACGAGGCAGACGTCGAACCAGACCCCGAAGGAGATTGTCCGTGGGAATTGAACTTTAATGTAATGGGTCCAGTCAAGAACAATAATAATGTACCGAGTGAGGGCGAGTGGTGCATTAATGAAGATTTTATTTTGGCGTACTTGTCTGATGAATCTTTTAAAGTTGAACAAACAGAGAATGATCATAATGCAGGTACCGATCCATGGCACACATTATGTGCAGAAACATCCCTCACATTGCCAATTAAGCCATCCTTCACTTCAGATGAAGAGGTAGAGGATGCACAGAAGACTTTCTTCAAGGTCCCTTCCAAAAGGAAAGGGCAGAGGCCGATTTATTTCGGCAAAGTCAAACCCGAACCACTCAAACGGGAAAGTTCCGAAGAAGATGATGGAGTTCCTTAATTCCATTATCACGAACCTAATTCCGTCCAACTAATGAAACAAATGGGGGTATAACTTTAACGAAAAACAAGGTTTAAACTTTAGGAAAGGAAGGCGAACACCAATTCGAATGCCTCTCACTCCCGAAGGAAAGCCACCGGATTATTATCAAAAAACCGGAAGAGGCTTGGGCTATGTCACAACTTCCCCTGCCTCAGAAAACGAAATCAGTAATTATCTACGTCAAGACCATTCATCCGGAACGTCTTCCTGGGAATCTGACGTCAGTGTCGGACCTTTCTTGAAAAGCTTGACTGTGAACATGGTTTCAACTAGTCATCCAGATAAAGATGCAGGGGGTGATGAAGAGTTAATCGAATCGACCAATGACCCTTGGATCAAGCGTCTCAACATCTTGTGGGATATGCGATTCGAACAACGCGAACCACCTACTGAAGATAAGGTGATCCAGGTCAACATGGGAGATGAACATAATCCTAAGCCCATCTTCATAGCTGAAAATTTATCATCATCTGAGAGAGAAGACCTTATATCTCTCATCCGAGAATATATAGACGTCTTTGCTTGGAACTATGAAGACATGCCTGGTCTCGACCCAAAAGTTGCCATGCATCGTCTCAACATCGATCCGGATGCAAAACCCGTTAAACAACAACAACGCCGGTTTCGTCCAGAAATTATGGAAGCAATTGAATCTGAAGTTAAAAAACTTATAGACTCAGGCTTTGTCAGAGAAGAACAACACCCAGACTGGGTAGCCAATATTGTTTCAGTTCCTAAGAAAAATGGTAAAGTCCGAATATGCATCGACTTTCGTGACCTCAACACAGCTTGTCCGAAAGACGAGTTTCCTCTTCCTATCACCAATGTTATGATTGACAATACCTGCGGATACGAAAGGATGTCTTTCATGGATGGATTTTTTGGGTACAATCAAATCAAGATGTATCCTGAAGACGAAAGGCATACTGCATTCAGAACCCCACTGGGGGTGTATTGCTACACAGTAATGCCCTTCGGCCTGAAGAACGCAGGTGCAACTTACCAACGAGCAATGAATGCCATCTTCCATGAATATCTACGTAAGAAGATCGAGTGCTACGTTGACGATATAGCAGTAAAAAGCCAACATAAAGACGATCATCTTACGGACTTGAAAACGATGTTCGACATCATGCGAGCACATCAACTGAAGATGAACCTAACAAAATCATTCCTTAGGGGTGTCAAGCGAAATTTTTTTAGGATTTATCGTCACATCCAAGGGAATTTCTCTTGATCCAGAAAAAGTGCACGCTATCCAAGACATGCCGCCTCCGAAGAGTCTCAAAGAGCTCCGAGGTCTACAAGGGAGGTTGGCTTACATTCAGAGATTCATATCAAATCTTTCCGGACGTTGTCAACCCTTCTCTAAGCTCATGAAGAAAGGAGTATCATTTATTTGGGATAAGGATTGCCAAAGAGCATTCGAAGAAATTAAGGAGTATCTTACTCAACCGCCGGTTCTTGTAGCCCCAATATCAGGAAAGCCATTCCTGTTGTATGTGAGAGCCATGGAACATTCTCTTAGAGCTTTGTTGGCCCAGAACAATGATCAAGGTCAAGAGCAAGCCATCTATTACCTAAGCAGGACTATGATGGGAGCCGAACACGATACAATCCAGTCGAAAAAGAATGTCTCACTTTGGTATTCGTAGTTCAAAAGATGCGACATTACCTAGTTGGACAAACAATTCACGTCATCTCAAAGGTGAATCCCTTGAGAGTGCTAATGACTAAGCCATCATCTCTAAATTGCCGACTTGCAAAATGGGCCATTCTCTTGTCACAATATGATATACAATTCATGCCTCAAAAGGCGGTCAAAGGTCAAGCGTTGGCAGACTTTTTAGCTGATCACCCGGTGCCAGGGACATCTAAATTGTATGAAGAATTGCCCGACGAAGTCGCCGAAGCTTGTGTCACTCGAGAATCTATGCAAGTGTGGAAATTATTCTTCGACGGTGCATCTAGAGCAAACCCTCATGGAGCAATTACCGCGGGAGTAGGAGTGGTGTTCGTATCCCCAAACGGTCATGTGATCCCAAGAGGATTTTCCCTAATTGAACCTTGCACCAACAATGTGGCTGAGTATAATGCTCTGCTACTAGGAATGCAATTCGCCGAAGAACTTAATATTCGACACCTCGAGGCTTACGGTGACTCTCAGCTCATTGTAAATCAAGTCCGAGGGGAATACGAAGTACGTCATGAGGACTTAATCCCGTACTACTTCGCAGTGCTAAAGCAAGCTAAGAAGTTCGAAGGTTTCTTTATTGAATACATTCCACAAGCTCAGAACGCCTACGCAGACGCTTTGGCGTCATTGGCAACTTCGTTGGCATTACCGCCAGGTGCTGAAACAATGATCCCTGTCACAGGACGTGAGCTATACTGCTCCAAGATTCTTATAGAAGAGAGTTCAGATAAGACAGCGACAGGAGAAGTCTGTACGACCTCGATGGAATTTGAAGCTAGGGATTGGCGGTTTTCGTACATCGACTATGCCGTATACGGAATCTTACCTGATGACCCTAAGGAGGCGGCCACTATCAAGCGAAAGGCCCTCTAATTCTATTATGATGCAATTTTTCAAACCCTGTACCGTAAATCACATGATGGAGTTCTGCTTAGATGCCTCTCTCGAAAAGAATTAAAAGAGGCCCTGAAGGAAGCTCATGACGGAATGTGTGGAGCTCATCAACCCGGAGCTAAGTTGGGCGATCGTCTCTGACGAATTGGGTATTATTGGCCAAGGATGTTCGCAGATGCAGTAGACTACGCTAAACGTTGTCATGCATGCCAGATTCATGGTGATTTTATCCATCAAGCGCCGGGAAATTTACATCCTACATCTGTATCTTGGCCATTTGAAGTATGGGATATGGATATCGTGGGTCTAATTTCTCCTCCGACTTCCAAAGGACATCGGTTCATTTTGGCCGTGACCGACTATTTCTCCAAATGGGCGGAGGCAATCCCGTTAAAAGAAGTCAAGACGAAGAACGTGGTTAAGTTCATCAAACATCACGTCATCTACCGTTTTGGAGTCCCGAGACAAATAGTTCACGACAACGGAACACAATTCGTTAGTTTTGGGTTTCAGAGATTTTGTGATAAATTCAGAATTCAAAGTGTCGCATCTACGGCGTATTATCCGCCAGCGAATGGCCTTATAAAAGCCTTTAACAAAACTATCGTGAAACTTCTTAAGAAATTCATTTCTAAGAGCCGACGTGATTGGGACGAAAGACTCGGCGAATGTTTGTGGGCCTATCGAACAACGGTGAGGACCTCTACCAGAGCTATGCCGTTCTCCTTGGTATACGGCTGTGAAGCTGTACTGCCACTTGAGATTCAAATCCCTTCTCTGAGAGTCGCGATTACAATAGGACTCACAGAAGAAGAAAAACATCGATGACGTCTACAGGAACTTGAAGCTTTAGACGACAAGCGACTTCAAGGTTAACAACAGATTAAATTATATCAAGCCCGTATGTCTAAAGCCTACAACAAAAAGGTTAAAGAATGGATTTTCAAGAAAGGCGATTTAGATTTGGCTAATCGACGACCTATGGTGATGACTCACAAAACCAAAGGAAAGTTTAATCCCAAATGGGAAGGCCCTTTTGTGATAGAGACAGTCTATTCCAATAGAGCCTACCGTCTCATCGATAAAAAAGGCGACGGACTTATGATGCCAATTAATGGGAAATTTCTCAAGAAATATTACCCGTAAGTTGCAAATCTATGGAGCTTAGCTGGGGGTTGCTTATTAAATATTCGTTGTAACGAATTGTTTTCCTACTTTATATGTCGTCAAGTTAACATTACACCTCTGACGATTTAAGTTGTCGAGAAATATTATAATAAAGAAAATTTTCTAAGTTGTCGGATTGATTTGGTTCAGTGGAAAAGTCTTACCAACCTAAGGTGCGCACCCAAGGTTGGAAGAAAGAGCGTCTAGCTTCCCTGGACGCAAGTTCTATAATTGCGTTGCAAGTCTCTCGGACGCAAGTATAAAACCCTGCGTTTTTAGGACAGACCCACGTAGAGTGCATTCAAACACGGAATTTTAACCACAACGAAGAGAATCCCAGAGATCACCCTAACAACAGCAAAGGGGATCCCCAACAAGTTGGGATGTGTCAGATCTTCCTGGACGCAAGCCTTATAATTACAACTCAAATACTTGGAGTTGCGTTCAAACTTGTTTGGACGCAAATACAAAGCCATACGCCTGTTTGTTGGAAATTTGATGTAAAAAGACAAGAAAGAAATGTTGACT
>BQKN01066098.1:0-10844 GCA_022839385.1 Asparagus kiusianus
GGAAAGAGAGAAGAAAATGACGGGTGGTTGTGGGTTTGGGAAAGAGGAGCAGAGAGAAATCAAAGAATATACTGTTGGGGGGGGCGGGCCCCCGAGGGAGGGCCAGAGGGGTGAAGGGTGGGTGTGGGTTTGGGAAAGAGAGAAGAGCAGAGAGAAATCAAAGAAGAGACTGTTGGCATTTGTTACATTTGTATAACCAGGGACAAATTTTTAGTGTTTAGTGATCATTGTTATAAAAAACGGTTTAGGCGTGCGCCTAGCCCCCCGCAGCAGTATTTAGGCCGTCCACTTAATTCTTAAGAACGTCTAGGCAATCATGGGCCACTGACGTGGACTCATTGCATCGAAAAGGGATTTACTGCTCACTTAAGCATAACAATGGGTGAAGAGACAGGTTAGATTAAAATGGATTAGACTAGAATTCAATCCAAGTTCGTTTCGCACCAATAAAACTATAGGGCTCTATTCGCAATGGAGCAATAGTATACTAGGGTGTATCCACAATTATCCCTTTTATACTAGTGACCCCTTGGTAACATCTGTTCTCCTTATGTTTGCCTCATGTAGAACTCATGTCTTATTTGAATTGAATTTTATCTGGCTTTGTTTAGGTACTGAAGCAACTTCCAGGAAGAAAGCAGCAGCTGCAAATGCATAAGCAAGGAGGACACATGCCATTCTTTTGTTTAGGGGAATCACTTTCGTTTTGGCAGGCGTTTACATACTTATTGTCTTCGTTCTCTTAGAACTTCGTTTGCTTATCTACGTATCTACAGAGTAATTTCTATTTTGTCTATTAATTAACATGGGAGTTAACATATTTACTTCTGTTGTATTTTTCTTAGAACTTTGTTCGATTATATACATAATACTGAGTAGTTTCTATTTTGGCTATTAATTAACGTGGGAGTCTCAGATATCAGAGGATTTGGAGTACAACCAATGTGGCTTATTGCAGCTTTTTGGAATAGCTGATTGTTTCTTCATAAATGCATGCAGCAATAACAAAGTTTTGCAGCCCATTTTATGTACACAAAATTATGCTTCGTTTAGTTTCAGTTATAAAGGTTTTAGACTATAATTGTCAGTAGGAAAGGATAATATTCATTTGGTTTTGCCTCATACTGATACCTTGTCATTTGGTTGAAACCTAGAAGATAATTTTGCTCATGTGGACGTGGTAAATCTAGTTTTTTTCCTTTATTTTTTTTAATATTACAGCATGGCCTCGGCAAGTAGAGAACTGCATTGTTCTCTGTGGTTTGAAATAATGTTATTAAATATTGAGACCAAGAGAACTTATGAAATATTTGGATGCACATTTTGGCGTTGCATTATTATTATTATGGACAAATTTTTAAAAGCAACTATTTTGCAATTTTAACAAGCAAAACCGACCATCTCTAAAAATAAAGGGTCGATTTTGCTGTGAAAGAAAGATTTCTGATTCCCGTGCAGTTAAAAGATGCAAACTTTTTAAAAAAACCCTCAAACTCCAAGCCCTAATCCTCTCCCACCCCAGCTCTTCCCTCCCCCTCTCCACCCTGGACTCCCTCTCCCGCCGCTACCTCCGCCTCCGCCCCTCGCCGCCAGCTCCTTCCTCCTCCTCCGACCAACGCCTTCCACGTCTTCGAGCTGGTGGTGGTGGTGACGAACCAGGTGGTCGATGTGATCGACGGCGAGGAACTACGGGGGTCTGTGATCGTCGGGGAGGAGGGTTTCGCCGGTGATGGGGATCTCGTGGGCCAACTGCATGAACTTGATTCTTTGATGAGGGAATGGGGATCTCGTGGGCAATTCGCCTGTGATGGGGATCTTGTCGAGGGAGGAGGTATATATATTTTCTCTTGCAAAGCAGGTATATATATTTTCGTGCTATGGAGCATCATTTTCAACTGTAAGCTCTCTTTTTAGCTTTCAGCTATTTATGTACCTGATACTGTGAAGTTTAAGCACTTTATTCTTGATATCAAATTCTCCGGATGGAAGCTCTAAAAACTCTTCTTGCATTTGCAGATGGCTGGGATTTTCACGCTCACAATTGCCTATCTTTATCACAAATAGATATTCTTGAGTAGGCATGAGATACAAGCATAATTCTCGAAGCGTGAGATGGAAGGGACACGCTTCGTTGAGGCAGATCTGGCAAGGGAGATTGAAACCAAGTTCTGAACATGTTTCATAAAATCAAAATGCCATTAGTTGGGGCCTTGCCTTTGTTCTGCAATCTACTTGAAGTTAGTTGTGCCTTCGTCTCCTTTTCTGTGGTATTATCATTAGCATAACGTATCAATATTATTGAGCAGAAACTGTAATGCTATTAGGCGGAAGCAGAACAAATGGTGAGTTGACAAAGTTACAGGCAATGAGTAATTCGCTATTTTTTTGGAAAAAAAAGTTTTGATGGCAAAAGGGAGCTGTAATTGCTGTCGTAATTATAGCTTTGATGCAGTTGCAGTTACTTACAAGAATGAATTCTTCTCAACAAAATGGTGATGTAATTGCTCTTGAAATTATGACCATAATAATTGCCATGTCCCAAGTCTGCAGAACCCTCACATCTGAATGTAACCGCTCTTCACAAAAGGACCCAAAGGAGGAGGAAAAGGTATCTGCTGCATTAACATCGCCACAGACAGACAAAAAGCTGCTTGCGTGAAGTATTTATTTCATCCAACTACGAACATAGCAGATTTCTATCTCAAAAAACTCACTTCATAATTAGACGCACACAACCCATCTTCACTACTGCATACAAAATGAATTGCTACGATATTGACAAACCATGCGATAATTTTACGAGATCATGAGAAACGGGAATGCACAAAATCAAGAATTTACAAAGCTTGTGCTCTTCTTTTTTTAATGCATTCAAAACTAACTCCAAAGAACAATATGTTCATCACACTATCATAACAACAAAATTTCCGAAGCGGAAAAAAACATCATGGAACTGACACATACAAAAACCGTTTGCACGCAAAAGAGTCACACGCATTTTCTTCAGAAACTAAGAGCTCAAAAGGAGAAACGAGAGGACCGCTGCGAACGAAAGCTTCGTCATTGCTTGCAGATTACCGAAGTATCGCGCAGCTGAAGAAGCGCCAGGTAGCACATTCCCACTACAGGGGGTACTATGTTCTTTCGAACAAGCCAAATGCAGCCCCAAAACCACCTGAATCCTCCTCCTCGTCCTCATGCCGATCCCAAAGCCCTCATCAAACTCTGATCAAAACCCTCCTCCCCTACCCTCATGGTCTACTCCTCCCTCGACAAGATCCCCATCGCCAGCGAATTGCCCACGAGATCCCCATCACCGGCGAAACCCTCCTCCCCGACGATCACAGATCCCCGTAGTTCCTCGCCGTCGATCACATCGACCACCTGGTTCGTCACCACCACCACCAGCTCGAAGACGTGGAAGGCGTGGGTCGGAGGAGGAGGAAGGAGCTGGCGGCGAGGGGCGGAGGCGGAGGTAGCGGCGAGAGAGGGAGTCCAGGGTGGAGAGGGGGAGGGAGGAGCTGGGGTGGGAGAGGATTAGGGCTTGGAGTTTGAGGGTTTTTTTAAAAAAGTTCGCATCTTTTAACTGCACGGGATTCGGAAATCTTTCTTTCACAGTTTATTTTTAGAGATGGTCGGTTTTACTTGTTAAAATTGTAAAATAGTTGTTTTTAAAAATTTGTCCTTTCTAAAAAGCTTGTTTATTAATACTTTTCCTGTACATTGAAACTTGCCCTTTAAGGTCCCCTCAGGCCTCAATCATGAAGCAAAGATGGAACTCATGATTGGTCTTCATTTGTAATCTCATTATTTCAAATTTTAGGGGCTTGAAGTAAAGATCAAATCTTCATTTGGCTTTAGGAGGTTTGCTTCACATGTAAAAAGGTGGAAGCATTTTCATATCAAAATTGGAAATGATAGCGAACTTTCTGCATTATAGATCTTTAGTAGTTTTTTTCTTTTTCTTTTTCTACTTGTAGAAATGTATAGAGATACCTTTCGTTTTATTCATTTATATATAAAAAATGTCTTTACCGAAATTTCAATAAATCTTTGTTTGTAGAAATATGTTTTTTTTTGCGTTAGATTATCCAATAAAACATGTATTAACCAAATCTTAATATATTTAAAAAGGATGCTTTTGAAGCTCAATATATATATAGAAAATTTTCCTTATTTTCATAAATGTATTCTTTTCCAAACCACAATAGTACAAAGTGATTTCTACAATTTACTCATGACTTAAAGAAATATATTTAAAACTTCTCTACATATATAAAATTATGTCAATATTGTCAATATTGGGCTTTATGTAATGTCCCCATGATGTGATCACTTGAGCTCAAAGAATGCGTAAAGCATATGCACTAGCTTTGGTTTATTTAGTGCTTTGTTTATCGTGGGGTACACCTTCCAACCTATCACGAGATATATATGTTATTTTATTTTTACTTGAAGAAATGGGCAAAGCACTGACAATTGTTAAACCGCATGATTTGCGCAGATGTGTTGCTTGCGTAGTTTATACGACATTACAACTTATGATGAATTCATGCGTTGTTAGGTAGTCATATGCCTGCTTTGCGATAAAAGTCAGAAGGTACTAGTAAAGCTAAAACGCTCAATTTTCATGAAGTACGTGTCAATGGAAATAAAAGGTCCAACCTTTTATGTGTATTGTAATTTTTGAGACAACAAAAGTTAGTCCCTGGAATTTTTTTTATTCAAAATCATTTTTAACCCATTTTTAAGGTAAAAATTATAAGAGTAACTAAACTTGTTTTATTTTCTCCATGTGGATGCCTTTATTTAAAAGAAAAACAAATCTAGTTAAAGGGAACAATAATTTGGAAATTAGAGCTCTGAATTAACAACTTAATATAACTAAGAAAATATGATGTTGTATCTGGAGACTAAATATGTAGATGAGAAGATTTAAGAGCTTAACAGTTAATAAGGATAAATTTTACATGATGACCAAGAACTTTGGACAGTATCGAACTAGCTGCACCCTCACTTTGAAACTGTTGTCGTCATCACAGTTGTCGCAACGGTCGAAGTCGTCATAGGCGCCTCCCATAAACTTCGTAGTCGTCATAGGCGCCGCCCATTGTTGTCCATCATTGCTTGAGACTAAATATGATGTTGTAACGAGATCTTGACATCAGCCGATCGTTGGCTATCAGACGACCAGGTCGCCGACGAGACCGCTGTTGTTGCCCTCGTGGACGGGATCTCATTGATCTCGTTCTCGTTCAACCAAGGCAGAGAATTTTTTTTTCTGTAGGGGCTGTTTGGTTCGTTTCCCATATATTGGGAAATATAATTCCATGTAAAGAAACTCAAGTTTTGAGTTTTTCCAAACTTTTCAAAGAAATTGATTGTTTAAGTTTGGTTCACAAATAAAACATGGTGGGAAATCACTGTATACCATTTTCTTGTGTTTGGTTGGTATCAAAAAAAAGGGAAAACTTTTATTGATTAGATATTTCTCACTTTTCTTGTGTTTGGTTGGTTTGAGGTGTGTAGGGAAAAGTGTATACGATCACCATAGTAAGTTTATCCCCCACTAAAAACAAATTTATTTGTGATCATTATGAGAGGTAACCTTAACATAATAAAAGTTCGAATGTAACATGAAAAAACAGTAAATACCGAATTCACTATAAATATCTGTTTGATATAAAAAAATCATAAGAAACATGTAATAACATGATTAATTGTTATGAACTACGTACCTGATTTGACATGAAATATACCAGTTTGATATGAAAAAATCACACGAAACCTGTTTGACATAAAAAAAAATAAACAAACCTGTAATAACCTGGGGAGCGTTTGACAACCGTGGCGTTTTTATCGTTTCTATTTTTTTAACAAAAACAAAGAAACGTATTTGACAACCGGGGCATTTTTTGACTTGTTTGACCAAAATGGTGTTTTCAAAATATATTTGAAAATGAAACACCATGGCATGGTGTTTTTTACAAAAACAAAACAAAACAAAACACATTGATTAACAAAACAAAACACATTGATTAACAAAACACATGGTGTTTAAATTATTCATAATTTTATGAAATACGTACCTAAATTAGCAAAAAAAAATTCTTATGAAACCTGTAAACAACCTATAAACAACCTGATTAGTCATAAATATATATATGACATGGAAAACCGCCTCAAACATGGAAATACCAAATATGTACGTGATGGAGACTGAGTTGTTGAGTCAACTACAAGAAACAAAACAAGTTAGGTTTCAAAACCATGTGCGCTTTAAAACCATGGGCAATACCACTCGAAAATTTATTAATCCAAATAAATATTGTCAGATTCAATATCCAACCAACAAGTAAATGTATCAGTCCATATACATATATAAAACGTATGTTTGCATACCAACTTCTAACCAGGATAAAAAATATGAGTAAGAAAAGTAAAGATATTGGTGAATCTTCATCTGCACCATCATCAAAGGTAAGAATATTTAAAATTTTTACGATAAACAATGGAGCTGTTCATTTTAATGTCAATTTACAATGTTTTTTTATCACCGTGTAAGGATCACTGAACATAAACAAACCTTTAAAGACTAGATATACGGATGCAGATCGAGAGTAAGATGAAATATGGGATATCATGGAATTAGCAGAAATTATGCTAAAAGCTAATGCTGTAAAACTTATAGACCGAAACAAAAATTAAAAGTTTTGTTACTGCAAAGATATACCCAATAATTTTTGCAATAAAAATTAACTCCTAACACTCGCCCATGAAGTTGGTTACAATGAAGTTGTTGCCAATCTGAGCAAGGAATGTATTAGAGAGCATTATGTTCTAGAAATCTATTTAGAATCGCTAAAATGAAAGTTTGGACATGTACTACTTTGTTATTATCGTGTACTACTGTGATAATTTATGCATGTTCAAATTTGAATGAACTTTATGGTTAAAAAACTATTTGAAAACATTTGTTGACATCACATAAAATAAACCAGCCACATGTATATGTTTGTGTCAGAAATTAGTTTATTTATTAAACTCATTACAACTCGTTTATCGAATATAATAAATTCTGAGAAACAAATCTTTTTATAAGACTTCTCATTACAAACAAACAACTTCCTAGAAACACACGCAGGATCATTTTGGATCGCTACTTGCGTGGAATATTTGCCTGTGCCGGGGGTGCGTTAGCCCGTGGACCACCGAATCACAGATTTAGATTGAACCGTGAAGGCTATTTGGGAATTCTTGCTTTGTTTAGAAGTAAGAAAATAAGTGAATATCTTATCGAGGTAAGATGAACACTCTTCTTAAGATCAAGTCAAATCTTAGATCTCAAGGAATCACAAGAACTCTAAAAAAGGATTGCACGTGATGAAGACTCTGTCTTTCTTGCTTGAAATTCCCCAAATTGTTCAAATCTCTCTACTTACTCTGCTCAAAATGCTCCATTCTCGTCCGTGATGGTCATATGGGGTATTTATAGCCCTTAGGAACAATAAGTGAAGTCAGAAGTCGAAAAGAAGTCTCATCGGAGGATTCCTATTTCCGAGACAGTTATAACTGTCTCGAAAGTGTGAGACAGCTTCCCATTTCCGAGACAGTTACAACTGTATCGGAAGCGTGGTCCTATCTTTAGCTGTTTTATAACTGCTTTAAACACGTTTTAATGCTATTATTTTAATAATTATTAACATAATTTCTGCTTGTAACGTCCTCCCCATGTTCACACACGATCTCTGATAGTTATGGAGACACGTGGAGCACACAAATCTTGAAAAAACCATCGTTCAGTTTATCTTAGCTTCCGAGACAGTTACAAGTGTCTCGAAAACTATAGTCTTCCTCATAGCTTCCGAGACAGTTGAAACTGTCTCAGAAACTATGGGTTCCTTTCATGCTTCTGAGACAGTTGTATGTGTCTCAGAAGCTATAATCTTTCTCGTAGTTTCCGAGATAGTTGTAAGTATCTCGGAAATTATGAGTTCCTCTTATGCTTCTGAGACATGTTTTGCGCCTTGAAACTTGCTTGATGTGCTTCTTGTGTATTTTTAGTTGATGTTTTAGCTTTGGATGATCCTCTGCAACTCAGATGATGACGTTTATTACCTTCTCTCTATCTTGAGCTACGTATGACAATCTATATGTAATTTTTATCATCTACAGATACTCCCTCAAAGTATTTCAGCCTTAATTTTTCATAGAAGAGTCTAGAATATTTTGGATATGATACACTCCTACTTCGATTTGTTGACTTCTCCATATTTTAATATATTTAGTTTTTGTCGGATAGCTAAAAATTTTTCGGTGCTGTGTTTATCGCTTGACCGTTGTCAAAATCTTGAACTAAAGTTATTGTGTTGATTGCTAATTTTAGCTCGTGCCGTTGAATCGACAATGAACTACTCATCCTATTCGAAAGTTTGTATCTGAATTATGAATGAATTCCTAGGGATTATCCTTCGACTTGGAATTGATTTGCACCTTGTTTTGACAAAATTATCGATGTTTTTACTGGTGTCGACCTTTATTGCAATAGAAACACAGTTTATACTTATTTGTTAACTGGAGTCTACACAGTTTAGGTTCTTGAGGCGTTAGAGCATGGAGAAGCAATTTATACTCGTGTACTCCTCAGAGTTTTTTGGAAATAGTTTAACACCATGTACCCATTGGGAGGTTCAAGGAGATGTAGTTTATACTCATATACTCATTAGAGTGTTCAACTGTACAAAAAATTGATCGAGAATTATAAGGACCGTGAATTTTGATACTAGTTAAAATAATTTTTTGGTATTTTAAAATATTTAATTATTATTTTTAAAAGAGTATTTGTATTTTTCTTGATTCCTATAATTTTCTATGATTTAAAAATCTGATTATATATTTATTTAAATGATTTTGATATTTATAAATTTATTTTGTGCGGTAAAAATTTCTAGAATTAATTTGTTGAGATATTGGTACTATTACATAATATTTTAAATAATATATTGTATTATTAATATTATTACAAATTATTTCATATAATACATAGTATTGTTAATTACGTGTTTTTGGTATAATTTACTGTATTATTTCTACTGTTACATATTATCTGTCGTATTAGTATAACTTGTACGTTTTACTGTGTATATAATTATCCCATAATTATTTGATTTTAAATATAAGTAAATATATTTTATTTATTAATTATTCTTATTTAATTGTATAATATGTGTATATTTCAACTATTTCGTATCAACTGTTGTAATAGCACAACATGTACGTTTTTAATTGTAGATAATTATTATGTAATTAGTTTAATTTTTAAGTACCCAATAGTATTTATTTTAATTATTTTTGTTTAATTCCTTTAACCCTAACCCAAACCCTAATTAATATTATATATAAATAACCTCTCTCTCTTTTTGTGTTACCCAGCCGCCAGAATCAACCTCTCTCTCTCTCTCTCTCTCTCTCTCCCTCTTCGTTTTTCTCTCCCACGATCTCCTCACCCTCTTCTCCGATCCGCGCCTTCGCCCTCAACCACCACGCCACCGGCCACCGCTCCGCTTCCCTCTCCCTCCGGCCTCCTCTCAGTCCCCGAGCAACCCATCTCCTCCACGAACCGCGCCACCAGCCCGCCTCCCACACCGCTTCCCTCGCTCCCCTCTCTTCTTCCCCGACGACTTCATCGCCGGAGTTCTCACCGAGCCGCCATCACCCCCAACCTCCTTGATCGCAGCCCAAGCTCTCGTCGACCCGCAGCCACCCCCTCATCTCACCGCCGTCCACCAGCACCGCCCCGACGACCCCCTGCAGACCCGCCGCCCAAACCCACCTCCGATCATCACGAGCACGCTCCAGCGCCCAGACCCGCACCACCTTCAGCCCCACTCGTCGTCAGCCTCCTCCCCGTCGTCTGAGCTGTCGCCCGCCGCCGGCAGTCCCCTCTCACACCACCCGCCTATCCTCTAGCAGCCGGAAGAACCCCCGACGCCCTCGACGCCGACGAACCCGCTGCCCTCGCGCCTCTCCTTCGTCGCACGCCACCTGTTCGACGATATGCAGACGCAGTCCAGACCCGCCACAGACGTCGCTTGAGATCCGTCGTACCGCGTCCGCATCGGCGCCGTCGCCTCGTCGTCAGACCCCATGGTCTCGCAGGCAAGATCACGCTCCTCTTGAATCATTAATTCCATTATTTATATCTGTTAATAATTGATCGCATAGAATAGACTATAATATGCTATAACCTGCGTGGGATTATTGACGAATGATACTATATGATATTGATTACTGTTGTAGTGATATTCGCAAAGAGGAGTATGATAGATATTTTGAGCCGTATGTGATGAAAGGATATTTTGACAATTAGATTATAATTAATTATGATAAGTTTTTGGGAGAAAGAATATTTCTAAGGATTATTTTGAATCATTATGGCAATAAATAAGTTAAAGAGTTATTTTGGAATAAGGATTATTTTGAATTATTAATAAATAGATTTAAAGGATTTTATTTTGGGAAATGATTATTTGTGTTATGACAGTGTGATTGATAGTTGTAGAACACGACATTTCATGTACATTGACACCGACATGTTGACACTCTTATTTATACTCACTTTTGTCATGTATGTATACCTGATTCATCGCTAGTCTATATAGTCATGTTCATCATATGATGTGTATAAGATAGTTGTATTTATTTATCATTTCTTGTTTTGTTGATAACCGTTAATAGTTCATGTCCTTAGTTGCCTAGTGTGTCGTGTACAAGACCTAGATACCAGTGTATTGTTGTCTTAGAAAAGCAAGATGAGTTGGGGTGGGAAAGTCTATGTTTATATA